>CCAG010012731.1:0-62669 GCA_001077435.1 Glossina morsitans morsitans
ATATATTCCTGTGGTCACCTCATATATAGATATATATATGTATATATATATGTATATATATATATATATATACATATGCGTTTAGTGCACGCATATCGCGTATATCGGAAAGGCTTCGTGATTTATGAGTTATTAGGGGTTAGTAATGCGTACATATATATATATATATGTAAGGCACATAATGATGTTACCACAAAAAAGTCAATACAATAATACGTTACGTTAACCAGTGCAACTAATCACTTTTAAAGTATGTTATGCGCTTATGTAAGTGCATCTACAATTGCATGGGTATGCATGCATGCTTGTGTATGTGTATATGTGTTGTTAATTTTAACATATAACGGCCGTGTGTGAAAGTTTTTCAAAAATTCTTGGATAATCGTTATGTTCTTTGAAAAAAAAAAATAAAAAAATAAATAAATAAATAACTTTTTATAAAGCGATATAAAAAATGTTTAGCTATAAAGCATTTTTTCAAAAATATTATATAAAATTTTTATTATTATAGTGGTAAGGAGAAAAGATGAAAAACATTAAGGAAAACGAAAAGAAAATTTCCCTTTAACGAATAAGAAAATTTAACTTATAAGCATTGAGGCAATCATTCAAGATTCGCGCATAAGCTAAAGGTCAAAAACAATTGCTTGATCTAGTCAATTGCGCGTTTCGCTTTGGAATTTTTCCGTACAATAATTTATGACTTATGTGTAACTTTTTTCCGTAAGGTACTTACTTATAAGTTATGTGTAACTGTTTTCCGTACAATAATTTATGACTTATGTGTAACCTTTTTCCTTAAGACGCGTATATGACTTATGGGTAACTTTTTTACTTAAGATACTTATATGACTTATGTGTAACTATGTAAGGTGCAGATTTATCCGGAACATACTAACTTACCCCTAGGATTTATTTATCAAATAAAGTATTTTATTTATTGTTTATATACTTTGGCTGTCAGATAACTTAGATCGACTATATTCGACTATATTGAAAACTGTGCCGCACTTCAGTTTTGAACTCCGGCAACCATTGAGTTGTTAGTCGCTATCCTTTGGCTACTCGGCTACTCATGTGGAGTACGATAGACATTTCTTTCTTAGCTACAGATTTGGCCATAAAATGTGAATAAGCACTCATTGCTTCCTTACGATGAAAGTGTGAAACTGACAACTCTATAGTTTTCTGGTTTATAGGTGAAAGCTCGACAAGAAAGATTTTTTTTTATTTATTTTTTTAAAATTCTTTTATGGTCAATCCTATCCCTTAACGGAGCGGATATTATTTGCCTTTTCGTCGGTTTGGCTTTAATTTTCACTATTTGTGATAGGATAGAAGGATCACTAGATATGTACGAGTCGGTAAATAAGTGTTGAAGCATCCATTCAATATTGGCGGAGAGATTCAACATAACATAGGGGAGCAGTTTAAGCTCATTTTGTTGATTTCTTTTTTTTTTTTTTGTTTTTTTCCTTTATTACTAAAGCTTTTCTTCGTTTATTCTGATTATCTTCGCTTTAATATGGTTTTTACAGAAGCTGAAGGCGCTCTGTCAATTAAAGTACGTAGTTATTAAGTTTTCCAGTCATTATGAGAATTCTTTTCATTTAATTGTGGTTTTGAAGAGATATAGCGTCATGGGTGGTTATGTATCTTATCCTATCTTAAGCATTAAAGCATTCACTTAAGATAGGCTTGATTATAGTCTTAATGATTAAGCAATTGAAGTCAAAGTTCGTATCTTTTTTTGTTTTGGTTCATTTCGCAGATTTATCTACGAGGTACAAATTCATGTATAGCGTACCTTAGTAATAAATAAACAAATGAAGTTAATAATCATGAGTTTCTTGTAGTTGTAAATGTAGCCTTTTTACTGTTACGTTAGTTCATCTTTTTATGATTAAAAACTTGCGTTCTTTTTTTTTTTTTAAATGACCCTCCCTAAGGCGATATCCCCTATTCGTGTAGCAGAGTGACGGCCAGAAAGATGAAGAAGAAGTGAAGAAAGGGAATGGTATAGGGAGGTGTCCGCGGCCTAATAGGTGTGTGTGCCCAATCGGATACTTGACTGAGTACCCACTATAGCTGCGACCAAAGTAAACTCTACTGGGATTTGAATATGCGAATACTGTGTTGTTAGTTGAAGTTCTTATCTACTCTGCTACTCTTGCGGACTTATAATATTAATTTTCACAATAACTAAGAAAATAAACGCAGCAATCATCATGGAAATATTAAACTTTCAAAGCACGCTTATGATTGTTTTTTTTTAAAACTAGGATCGATTCGCTTAAGGAGGATGATATAGTAAAATTTTTTTTGACAAGCACGCATCAGAGAACTCGATAATGTATGTTATTTTCATCACCATTAAACTGGCAATATCTGTCTGTCCGTCTGTCCATGTGTTTTTTGTTGTTGAATAGTCGTATTCTGGCGCTCTGATCATCGTCATCGTAATCATAAGTGAAAACAATTTATTTTTATTGCAATAATTTCTGTGAATTTGTAAGAAATTTGATATTTTAGAGAACGAGTTACAAAAACAATTTCGAATCACAAATTTGTTGTTACGTTGAGAAAATCATAATTACGAAAGTGCAAGTGGAATTTTTTCCCAGTACTTTTCAAGATATTCAGAATATTCGGAAATCTTTCTCCTTTTTTTTTTTGATGGGTTTGACCACATTTTTATCAGTTTTCTTTTTAGAAATATCATTATTCTCTTAGCTAAGGCAATCCCATCACCCCCATAAACAGTAGTTGAGTGTGCTTTCCTAGAGACCTAAAGAGAGAAGAAAACTTTTTCCATCGTCTCTTTGCCGATTCATTTTTTCTAACCCAAATGTTCGCATACACCTGTATCATCATTTACTACTCCCTGTCCTTTCCTTTGCCGTGTGTTTTTCCTGAAACAAGGCCGACAATTGCGGAAAGAAACCTAAACTTACAAGTCTATGTACACGTAGTGTATCAACCTCTTCCATCTAGTGAGATGATCTCTGCGCCTTCCTAAAACAAGGAAGTTTATAAAATTCTGTTGTCAGCGGCAATTTAAAGCAACACTCTTCGCCGTCCTTCTGTGTTGGTCTTTTTATTCGTCTTTCAGTTCCTTCGTCTAATAGTGATGAAATTTTTGATATAAATGTTTAAAAAATTGCTTATGATCGGATGTACACAACATGCAAGAGGATTTCAGAATCACTTTCTGAATCGATCGATCGATACGTGTAGTATTCTTGTGCTTCACCTACAAGTGATGATTTTTGCGATAATTTGATGAAATTTGCTACATGAAGTAGAAATGCTATGAAAAATGGTTCCCTTATTTTGAAAACTCGTTATATGTATTAAACGAAACGGTAGGACTTTCAAAATCTATCTTTGGCCCATTATAACGTTTCTAGTTGCTCTTATTCTTGAACCTTAAGTTACACTTTAAGCATTTTCAACCTGATGTGTGAAAATTAATTATTTTACTTGCCCCGTCCGGCATAAGAACACCGGTCTTTACTGAATTTTATTAAATAAATACTTATTGAGCTTGCCATGGCATCAATTCAGAAACTTACCCTTTAAGATTTATAAGGTTTCCATCCTTTAATATGGAATATTACCTTCAATTAAAGTTTAAAATTCTAAATCAAATCGTTTCGACTACAGCAACCTGCTATGTGTTACAAAATTATTTTGAAACGAAGCGTAAGCATATGCTTGTGCTCATCACCGAGGATTTGCTGATAATACTGAGACGGAAACTACGAGGGCTCTCTGAAGTATATATACAGTTGGTTGAGATTAAAGTCTAAATCGATCTAAGCAAGTCTGACCGTCGGTGCGTATGTCAGTCTGTATGTCTGTTTGTGGTAAGCGTGCTCTCTACAGTACAGATTAAAAACTATACAAAAACATATTGTATAGATTGGTAGCGCATTGTTTGGCGTGCTCAGAAGGACGCTTCAGACACCCTGCGTTTTACAGGGTATATACATACCTTCTTGACCAGCATTAAAGTCTAAATCGATTTAAGCATGTCCGTCCGTCCGTTCGCATGTCCGCTTGTGTGTCCCTGACCAAAAAACTTAAAATAACTCCTTCAAGCTTGCAAAAACATTGAATGTTCTTGCACGCAGCTTGCTATTAAATATCAGCTATATTCGAGGCAGCGAATCTTACTTTGATTTAAAAGTGAAAAAAGTGGATTTTTGCTCAAAACGATGAAGGAATTTACGCAGATTCTATGGGTAATCTTACAGCACCTGCACAGGAAAGGAAAAACCGGCCACGCCCACTATATTAATGTGCAGCGAAATGTTTTTTTTATACCCTCACTCATCTGTCGTACAAGGCTTTATTAAGTTTATGGAAATGTGTGTAACACCGTCAATGACTTGAGATAAACACATCTTTTATTACAGCCGCCGACTCAAAATGACCTTCTAAAACGATCTAAGTCTATCTGTCCATCCGTTCGTTTTGCGTTCTTGCGGATATATGCAACACAATCAGTTTCTGATTGAGAGTGTCTGTCCGTCAGACATTCTTGTTCAATCTACAGATTGTATTTTTAAGATATTGTGATGAAGTTTACTTCACTGACATGTTTTACCACAAAGGCGAACGCTATTAAAAATATTAAGGATCAGATCACTTTTCCAATCACTTCCCATATTATACGTTATTTGAAAAATTCGTGAAGAGTGTCTAATTGCTGGCCAGGGACCACTATATTTACTTATTTATTTCCTTCTTTGATCATCTTCAAGTCTTTTTTAAGATGAACCTTTCATACTCTTTAAAGGATTATAAGCCATACTCGAATATATTTTTCTTATTTGATATACGCATACATTGTACGTGTATTGAAGGATAATTGAAATTTCCCCATGTGTGGGGAACATATACTTATGTTTGCTTTGCTTTGTAAATATGTTTCATTCGAACTTTTTCCTTAAGATGTTGCAGTAAGTAAAATTTGCAACGGCTTATAAATTTATGAATTTCTATAAACTTATTGTTGGCATTGAACTTGCTTGCTTATAATTTTACTTTATTATGATTTAAAGTAAAAAATAATTCATGGTAAATAAAAAAAAAAAAAAAAACTTAAATTATTAAAGATTTGTTGTGTATTTTGAAATATTTTATTAAGCAATTAAGCTGCATTTTTAGTGCGAATTAAAAGAAAAAACAAAAAAAAAATTAACCAACAAAGTTGCTTGAACAACAATAATAGTTTACCGTATTAGCTTACGGTATGAGTAACATCGGGAAACAGTTAGGAGGCGATTATTGGCGATTGATTGCCATAATTGCATAAATTTCTTTTACACTCTATGTAGCATTCAATATGATAACGATGATCATACATCTCTCTTTACTCGGAAATCAATATAAATGTTAAATTTTCTTATTGTGTTGTGGAAAGAAAATAAAAAGAATACAGTGTGACTATGTACTCAGAAAAATCGAGACTTAATACTTCGATACACGTCACCATTGCTGCAGATAACGAAATGCATCATACGAGTCATTTGGTGCCACCTGATGTTAACCACCATCGATCAGTGCCTACTCATCATATAGAATCTCATCGTTCTTTACAACAACAAATTCCTCAATTAAATATACATCAACGTCAACACCAACAAACACAACAGCAACAGCAGCAACAACAACAACAGCAACAACAACAACAGCAACAGCAACATATTCAACAAGCTCAACAGCATATGCAACATCAGTCATTGCAACAAACATCCCACCAGCAACCAAATCAACAAGCACAGCAGTCGGTACAAACACATCATTCATCACTATTCACCAGGTAAGCAAATATTTTAATAAACATAAAAATATTTTATTTCAAAAAAAAAAACAAAAATTCAATAAAATAATTAAAAAAAGGAAAGAAAAGATGTTTATTTTCGTGTAAACGTGTAAATGCGCATTACAAACACAATTGATTTCGAAGTCAAGAATAATCTCACTTTCATTACCGCAACTTTCACGCTATACTCTACACTATCTCCTAAAAGCATTAAACAAATTTTTACATGAGATTTTCAAAAAGTAAGGAAACTACTTGTTTAACCACTTAGTCGTACAAGTTTGATCGTTTAATGTTTATTCTTAATACAAAATGTAAATAAATGGTTATAAGATCGGTTCATCTTGACATATGCGGGAAGTATGCTACTGAATAATAATTTGCCATTTTATCAAAGCATCCTTGATGGCCTTAAAAAAATGCCAAGTCTTCTAAAAGATATCTATGTAAGCTCTTCAGATCTGAAATGATCTACAAATTCCCAGGAATTACCCGGATTTATTTTGTTTTGCTTTTACCCCCCACTACCATCGATGGAAGGCGGCATGTTAGTTTTGTCGAAACGTTTGCAACACCTAGAAGCAATCTTCAGAGACTTTACAATTACGCGTTTGGGTTCCAGGAATTGGATTTGGATTCCGGCTGCTCCAACTCGAATTCGTATTCGGATTCGCGATTCGAAATTCAAGAAATTCGAAAGTCGGAGTGATATTCAGGTATTCAAAATGCATACTCTCTCGGACACTCTCTCACAACTCGGGATGCAGAAGTCGACATTTGGATTAACTTTAAGAAAGGCGCCTGCAGTACAACATAAGCTCAGATAACTCTGTTTTCAAAGGCAAAAAAAAAAAAAAAAATTAGGCTTTTTGCTCATTAGTAGCAAACTACAACGAATAAAACCATAACAATTCTATGGGTGATCCTGCAATCCTTACATAAAAATAGAAAAAAAATCAGCCGTGTCCATCCAATCTTGTAGAGTATCGCAACTTTATTCTTTTAAGTTTGTGCTGACATACTCAGAAGGCTTTAAGATAGATGCACTTTTTATTATAGCGCCTTTCCGTCCGTCTGTCCAACTGGTTTCTGTCCATGTTAACTTGTGTCCAAGCTACTGATCGCAACTTTTAAGATAATATGATGAAATTTGGTACACGGACGCGTTTTGACCGGAGGGCTAACACTATTGGAAATGGTTTGCATTGACCCGCTTTATAAACTCCTATTTTGAAAAGTGGTTATACGAAAAAAATTTCAATTTTCAAAATTTCGTGGCAAAAGTAGCTAGATAATATTTCGACATTTTAAATTGGTACGAAGACTTTACACCGGCTCGTGTTCTTCTCATATAACGAAAACTGACGTTCCTATGACAAAATGGTCTAATTTTCTATGCTTTATGATGAAAATCAGATCACAATAGTAATTTAAGAATAAAAAAACTAGCTGTACCAAATTTGGACTATCTAGGCCAATTTTTTGGATCCTACCCTACACAAGGATCTTCACAAAAATTTTGGTTTTGCAGAACAGAAGAGTCTAATTTTTATTATGTTATGATGAAAGTTGACCCATAATAGAAATTTTGAACACATATCTCGATTTTTGAGCCTCTTAGACGCAACAATTGTTACGGAAAGTAAGCCTTTATTTGCAAAGAGGTGTAATTTTTAATATATAATTCCCTAATAGCAACTTCATATAAAAACGTGGCGTAATTTTTGTGTTCTATGGCAAAAATAAGAATTGTGTTAGACAATGTCGGATAGCGTATTCAACAGTCAGCCTAGCCCAGCTATAAAGTTTTCACTTGTTTAAATCTAAACGTCATCGGCTCATCGGAGATGCGGCCGTAGTTGTTAATTATGCGTATGTATGTATAACGTCAGCTATAATCTTACATTTAAAGCTTTTAGGGAAGGACACAGCAAGTTTCTCACTTTATGGTTTTCTGTTAAACGTAAGGATTTCTAAGAATGTTTTATTGATTTAATTCATGTGCTTGTATTCTTCTACCAAAGATACTGCAAAGACTTTAACTTCAGAATGTAACTATAAAATTCTATTATGAAAATTCTTCCATTGAGTGAAAAATATTGAATAAATTTATCGTTCTGACAGTTTATCAGTTAATGATGAAATATCGAAATATTATTTAATGTAATATGTGATCACGTTTATATTTCTTATACCCAAGGAAGTGTTATTTGCTTTCCTGCATTCTGAAAAAGATAGCATAAAAGTATTTGCAAGTCATCACAGTCCATCGAATCGGCGACATTCGAGTGGATTTTTGGGCTTGTATATGAGCTTGTTTGTCCGTCTTGTTTTCTCGTGTTCCACCTACAGGCCGTAATTTTTGAGATATTTCGAGCAAACTTGGATCACCGACATGTTTGGGTCCAATGATGAACTCTATTGAGAATTGATCGGATCAAGCCATTTATTCGATCACTTTCCATACAACACCTTATTTTAAAAAGTAATATATGAATAACTACAGGGTGGTATAGGGTGTTCAGCTATATGTTTTCACTTATTTTTACATTAGATTCGAAAAGGTCCAAACGATCGATAAGTTTCTACAAGAACATATTCTAAAGCAGGGCTAGCCAACATATTGTCTTACAGTGATTCTTAAATTCATTGTCCGATAAAGAAAAAAGTTAAGAAGTAATATGCAAACGTGTATTTAACGGTGACTTATGATTGTGCTGAGCAAAATAGCCCACACACTTTTAGACCTAAGTAGACTATGTATGTCTTTTTATAATTTATCGCAATATTATCTGTTTAACGGGTAAAAGGATATTAGCTTAAGTGGAAAGGATATTAGCTTAAGGGTAGAAAACTAGGAGATTGGTTGCCAACACTAAAAGTTACTCCTATAGGAAGAAGAACATATTTTTCGCTATCATTTCTTTGTTAGTTTTAAGCAACGAATGCAGAAAAAATTTTCAAGCCGAACTTAGCAACAGAGATACCAGAAACTTAGAAGACTTAGCCAACTTAGAAAAGAGGACATTAACGGTGTAGGAACAAAAATTATTTCAGATAATATGTTTATCTTTTCTGGTGTGTGGGGCCGAATAAGGTTAAGGGAGAACCTAGCTCTGACTTTCTATCAAATCTTTCATGTTTCTTATAACCCTTTACGGTATTAGGTTTGTGATCGCGGGAATGGAAAAAATCACTTCTGTGATCAACGATAGCCAAAACATTTACTAATCTGCTTATCTGACTACTTGGAAAAAAGTTTGCTTAACCGACGAATTTATCGCAGGCCGGAGGAAATTATTCCTTGCACACTTTGCAACATTTATGTGTCTCTGGTGAAAATGGCTAATAAAAATTCATAGATATTAGAGCTCACCTGCGATTAATTATCTTACAAGCATTAGTTGCTTGATTCCTTAAATTCTTTAGGAATTTTTCTAGTCGCTTAGCGTATATTTAAACGAGAAGTTACAATTGACATAATCAAAAAATTTCAATACTTGTAAGCAGTTCATGGACATTCATACACTTTATGAAAGTCTTTTAATGTCTAATATCGTACGTAGCGTAGAGCGCTCACATTTCAGAATATTTTCCATACGATTTGGCAGCAATTTGTAGAATATTTAAATACTGAGCCCTGTTCATATAAACCTTTGGTGTAATTTAACCGAATTTCGAAATTGAGTTTACAAGATACAAACCTTCGCACTTAAATTCCACAACTTTGAAATCGTAATTAATGAAAGAGAAGAGAGTTTTTACTAAATTATGGTCAGGCTTATGGACAGATTTACTTAATTTTCGAAGTTAACTTGAGACTAACCATGAAATTTTCAAATCAATCAAATGAATCAACGGGCAAGCAGATAGGCAAAAATATATTTCAGTCGAAAGCTATTCAGGCTGATTAAGAAGACATAAGCTTTATGTTATCTCGAATACATGTTTCATCGTATTGCAAATGGAGATAGAAAATAGATGGCATTTACAAGCAAAAACAAATAAAAGCGCTATAGTAGACCACGGCCTACCATCAAGTACGGTCCACCAGTTCGCTCAATACAGTCATTCATATAAGGACTTTTTAAAATAAGCGGATATATGGGAAGGGATCATAAAAGTGAAGCGATCGCAGCCATTTTCAATAGCGTTCGTGGTTTGTGGGCCCAGACACGTCGTTGTGCGAAATTTCATCACAATATCTGAAAAATTGCGACCTGTAAATTGAACAAAAGAAAACAGGAGGGACAGACGGACAGACAACATTAGATTGATCGATATAATAAAACGTGGGTACACATCAAACCCTCCTGGATTTTGCTTACATCCGAACAAACCTAATATATCCTCCTACGACAACTAGTATAGGATATAAAAAAAGCAGAAGAAGAGATAGTTAAGTCAAATATTTTTAAAAACTATTTGTTAACTTTTTTTTTTCTTTCGATGTACGAACAATATTTGATGATTTACTAAATATGATGACATCTGTCGAAGCGTAACATGCTTTGTGTGCGTAATTGCAATTATTCTTGTAACCTCTGATGGTGCCATACCACACGATGTTTAAGTAAGGATTTCAATACTTCTTCGCTAGGGTTATGTTAATAAGTTATGCACATACGAGACGCAGTTTAAAATTCTTTTAAGTCTTTGCAGTGCGGATATTTTACTCTACTCCTATGGTCATGAATATTTGGGTTAAATTAAACATTACTTTGCATAAGTTTCAAGACAATCTGTATGAGAATTGCTCTGATTTGTTGTTTTGTTGTATTTTTTTTTGTTTTTTTTTTGTTTTTTATTATTTAAATTCTAAACTTTAATGCACACACAGCTATAGCAGTTTGAATTACACCCTTTGGCTGTTTGAGTTAAATTTCTTGACAACATTTGCACCAAACTGCTATAAAATATCAGATAGTGCTTTGGTTCTACAACCTTGTTTTCTTTTTCTTTTTCTTTTTTTTTTTTGTTCACTCATTTATTTTTTCTTTTCTTTGATTTTATTTTTTGCTGTTGTTCGTATTATTTGTGTTAACTTTTCTTTGTGCTCGCGCTGCTGCTTACATACTACACTCTACAGAAACACTTATCAAGATATGGTTTTAAAATGAAAACAAAAAAAAAACAAAACATTCAAAATAAACTTTTAAGTGTGCAAAGGATGCAATAAGACAAAGTTTTCTTCTATATACGGATCCTTTACAAAAACAATAAACGAGTTAACATTAACAAGAGATATGATGAGAGAAAGGGAAAGTAAACGAGACGCTTTGTGGTACATAAAGCCGTTCTTATTAATTTCAACTGACTTTTAAACTAATTTTATGATTGTGTTTAATAATATTTCACAGCAAAGACACATGAAAATATGAAAAAAGACTAGCAAAAAAAAAAGTTCAGGGCGCAATTTACAATAAGATCAAAAACGAAGCGATAATTATATGAGAATTGCTCTTAAAGTCTTTCTGAATTCAAGCTTGTAATGTGTGAGAGCAAAAGTACAATTTTTTTTTTTTTTTTTTCGTTAGTAATTAAATTTAATAGTGAAGGAGTGGTACCGACTTAGTCGGCTAAAAGAAGAGCGTTAGGCTATAGCTCTTCATTATCGCCAGGATGGTGCTACACTTTCCGCTTCTTTTAATGAGATGTAAGTAGTAAGCAAATGCTTCAGTCATTGCAAGCTACAAATGCATAATGGAGTGTGAGCCTTTACCAATTATCTTCAAAGGTAGAAGGTACAAATTTTATGATAATCCTTCAATGCTGCCAGAAAAGTATTGTACCTTCCATCACTAAATATATTTATGATAACCAAAGCAAGACGCCTCCATACGAAATCAATTACACATTTATTCACGAACAAGGAATGATGGTTGGAGCTTAAAGGGGAGAGGGTTCGTCCTTGAATATTATCAGAAGAGTGTTGTATTTTCTACTACTAAGCAAGTTTATACAAAGCTTCTCCAAGAAATTAAATGCATTTCCATTTAGTATGGATGAGTAGTAGAATGAATATTGTAGGATGTGTATAATATCTCTTGCAGTTACCGCCCACTACATTTCGGGTTCGTGCCAAGGGAAGCAAGCCTACACCAACCATTACACACAAAGAGCCACGAGCTTTGGGCCGCTTATAACGAGTTTATGCTCTTAACAGTAACCCCCTATGCTTTCGAGTTTCTGCCTGGAAAGTATTTGGTTCTACTAGACGGGTTCAAGGTTTCTAAAAGAAATCAAATAAACTTCTATTGAATATTTTAAAAAAAGGACCAAAGAACTGTGGACGGACGTATCCAATTTTTATGGATTTCTAGCGAAATTCTTTAAGAGCACCGTTCTACCTTCCACTACCTAGGCATGCGTACACTAATGAAGTCTTAGGCTTTTAGAATATTCATCATTCCAATCTCGGTTAGCCATAAAAAGTGCGTGTCTTGGCTCTTAAAGTCCATACTGGAAGATATGATAAAGGATAACACCACACTTTTTGTTGCTGTTAAAAGCGTGCTACGCCTTCCATTTCATCCGTAGCAAAACATCAAAGTTTTCACTCAGGATAAATTAAAAAAGAGCCCAGTAATCTGCTGTCTCAGCAACAATCGGTGGGAGCAGAGGATGCGGGACTTAAGCCAAAACACTTCGTTGTTGCAAAAACTGCTCTATAATTAACTTTAAAGTTTAGTTAATAGGATTTCACCTTCAACACGTAATTTTAATTTTTTTTGTTTTTTTTTTGTCAGCATTTAGTCACCCTTGCAAAGATTCATTTATTGAATTTTGTATTAGCTCTCGTTTAGTAATAATTCTTTTGCCTGTCATTTGGTTTACATGCGTTGCATGTTATATGAAAAATGTATTAAACGGACTTGAAAATTGTAGTTCATATGCATTCAATATCCTAGACGAAAAAAAGTTAGACGCAACATCAACATCACACCGTAGCGTTCCCATAGCGCTTTTATTTTGTTAAATCGCTCTAATGACCTTTCCGTTAACAGGAGCTTGTAGGCAACAGTTATCTACACCTCGTAATCTCTGTCAGACATACTGCGTGTCCGCGCGCTGAAGATGTTGCGAAAATAAAACCTTTAAAACCATTTTATTTTGTTCCAATTAATTAGTATTTTTAATGCAACCCAATAAGTTAGCGCAGACTTGCTTTTTTTTTCTTTATTTTTTTTTATTTATTTACTTTTTTTTTCGTTTTTCACTTTACTTTTTCGTACACATTGTTAAGAAGCAGAAGCATTACAAAAACAAACAAACAAAAGGAAACCAAAAAAAAAATAAATAAATAAAAATAAAAATACAGCAGTAGAAGAAGAAGAAGAAGAAACAGATTAGTTTGTTGATGTCTATGTGGCAAAGATGACGATGCTAATGATTTCTACCATTATCTGTAAAGAAGAAGTCAAAGCTGACAAACTAGAAACGTTGTAAAACTAAATTCTTAGAGTTCTTAATTTTCTCTCCATCTTTTTACATTCTTTTTTTTTTTTTTTTGTTTTTTTTTGTAACGTCTTCAATAATTTCAAAAAGTTGATCGTGGTAAAGACAAACTCAATTCAATCTAAATTCGAACTTATTCGACTGGCTATTAACATTTTTATCGTCGAAGAGCGAGGCAAGAATTCTTCCTTGCAAATACGATAAAGCTTTCATATCATATCTGTATATATACCCCGGTTGGTTAGTGGCTTGGATTTTAAATGGATTTCCTTTCATCATTCTATAAAGAAGAGTCGGCGAAACTGGTGTCCGATATTCGAGGAACTTTAAATATTCCTGATCGGTATATGACACATTTAGACAAGCTTGACTGGTCTTTTTCTCAACACCATCGAAGAAAAACTTGATACACAATCCATGATATCTTTCGGTTCGATCACATGGGGTTATGGAAGTTAAACCGACCAACACTTACTCGTATAAAAGTCCAAGAAGTAAAACTTGCTTTGCCTGCAATAAAAAGACCATTCACGCCCTATGAGTAATGCAAGTACCGAGAAGGAATCACAAAGAAGTGTACAAAAGACAAACTAAAGCTTAGGCCCGCATATATACTCTTGCGAAAATTACGTTGTGCTTGCAATACAATTAGGCGAGGCTGACTAAAATTCTTTTTTTTGTTTTTAAACGTAGCTCGAATCGCCGGAAGCCCTGAACAATAATTAGAAATTGCATTGAGGTAAGCAAAGGCAGTCGTCTATTCCTTTGGTGTGTTCAATGGCGATCACCCCAAAACTCATGTAATGCTGTGTCCAACATGTAGGATCACATTTAAGGTAATTCTTAAATGCATATTGTTGCCAACTATCTGCATACCAGTTCCACTTAAATTTAAAACTTTAAATTATTACGAATTAATAATCGAAAGCTTTTAAACTAATGTTGAAATGAAGTTGGACTGGACTGTAGACAATTGGCAACAATATGCAATTAACAATTGAATTGTCCAGTCATAACGAATATCAGATATATATTTTTTGTAAATTGTGATAGACATCTGTGTCATTAGTGTTTCAGCTACTTCGATTAATGCGGTGTTGTTGTGCACTACGAATTCTCGGGTAGTATTTGAGTGCTGTGCGTCGTTTCCGTGAAGCTATTTTCAAAAAGATCCTGGAATAGACTTAAAAAAGGAAATGTTAAATTGATCGTATCTTTTGAACACAATACAAGGTCATTATTCAAATTCAGTTCGATTGCTGCAAAGAGTTGATCTAATTACTACTCCAACATATAAATGACATCAAGAAAATTTTAGCTCATTAGCTGTAGTTATATAAATATATATAAGTTTTTTAGAAAAACAATTTTTTTATTAAATTAATGTTTCCTTTCAACCCTTTAGAAATCTTTTCCTTGAATTTGCAGATGTTTCCCCAAGCGCTAAGAAAAGAGTGTCTGCGTCATATGAATACTTGTTGGGAAGTTGCCACCTAATATCTTACCTGTTGATTTCTATCTTCTCTCATACACTACACAATATCCTTAGGAAGTGTTTGTATTCATTTAAAACCATTTCCAAACAAGAATGCGTCAGCTTAGTCTCACGGAGGTGACTATTGTGCGAATAGATATGCGGTCGAGAGTGATTTGAAAAATGTCAGTGATTTCATCAAGAAATGAAAAGTCTGTGATGAAGCTTTTGATGCATTCCGTAGTCGGTGGAAATGCACATCTTCTTAACGCTTTCGTTGCCGTTATCAATATGTAAACTGTAAACTGTACAATTCCGTCTTTGACCAATGCGGCAGAGGCCTTTCATTCTGGCAAAGAAACTTCAACTAAAGAATTTGAGAGAAAATATTAGAATAAGGAAAGGGAGTTTTATGGAGCTGAGAAGTCAGACTAATGGAGACAAATAAAATAATAAAAATTTTATTATAATAAAAAGATTACGTCTATAACACAGTACGTTCATCTTGAAACTCTATTTTTCAAAGCAGCCTCTTTCTCACCAGAATTTTTCCCAATATCTTCAAAAGAATTATTTAATTATTTAAGTATTTTTTATTAATGAAAGATTGCCTTCGCCTTGCTATGGACTAAATAAAATTAAATTTTTTCAATCTTACTTTCACTAAACATAAAAAAATCAAGTTTTTTAAAATGCTCTACGGGGTGCACTAGCCAAAGACGTATAGGTTAAGTGTTTTCTTTGTTTTTTTTTAATCCGAATCTAGACCAGACACACAGCTTACAGCATAGGTTCTTAACTGATGGTGCCTTACAAGAATAACTTCGGTGTTACCATTTTTTAATATTTTTCGAAAATAATTTTTTTTACAATACTTCACTAAATGCTTATATATATAATCTGCTGATATGTTATTACTTTATAGTTTTTCCTTCCGTTCAAAAAATTGTTTCCTTCCTCTCCTTAATTATATCACGCAAGTTGAACGATTTTCGGTGGATATTTCGGTGACGCGTTTCAGAAAGAAACAAAAGTACTCTTAGCTCCATAATATATCTGTCATTCGAGGTCGCACTTACGTCTTTAATTAAGTAATCACCTCTGAGTCCCATTTATCATAGCAAGAACTTGTACACTTTACATTTTTTATGGTATAAGGGAAAATGAAGTTTGTGCTGCAACACCGATAAAGAGGGAAGGAAGAAATTGAGATAGACCAGGCTTTTATTTTAGTGATTGATTCATAATCAGTTTCTGAATCAATCTAAGCTTCTCAGTGTGTGTGTTCGTCTTCTTTTCTTGCGTTCAACCTCCAGAACGTCATTTTTAAAATATTTTGATGAAATTCGATAAACTGGAATGTTTTGGCCCAAGTATAGACGCTGTTGAAAATGGTTCGGATCGGACTACTTGTTCGAGCACTTCCTACGTAACGCCCTATTTTAAAAAGTACCTTTATATGAATAATTGCGGATTGGTGTAGGGTATGCTATGGAGGGAAACTTCCGAAACTTCATGGCCTTAAACGTCTATTACGCTCACTAAATTTTCCTCAACAAGTAAAAACACGGATGCAAAATTTCAATTTCCTGCATTAATTCAGGCGGGATGAATGTTAGCGAAATCTATTCATCATTTTTTGCTGGTAACGTACATATATACTTCCACAGTGGATATGTCTGGTGGGGTTATTCGCCTATTAAGCCGTAATATTAAGATACCCAGTAGAATAGTGCGACTAAACTCTTGTCCCACTCCCTCCACTCGGCGGTCGAAGCTTACTTACCTAACGGGCAGATCGTAATCCATTCTGTACCCTACACCCTCGTGCAGTAGTCAAAGTGCAAACGCGATGAATGATTTTCGGGTTATCTCCACTTCTTCAAAAGGCACACTCACTCATCTCCTTTGCTCATATAGGTGGTTTAGGGATTTAAAGGCAAAAAATATATGATAGATACATAAATACATTAACCATAGTATTAAATGATTCGATTGAGTTTTCTGCTACCAAGTCCTTTGGGGTTTAAAACTTGCACATCTTCATTCGTTATTTGCACTTACTTTTTCAATGTGAACTATGCGTGAAAATCATTATCCGGATCACTTGATAAATGCAAAACAAACGAGTACAACTTTACATTGTTTATATTTAAATACCGGCATGCACGCAAGTCTGCATATAATTAGCTCAACAAAGAGAAATGATTTTAAACAACAACAACAGCAACAACACATGTGCAACAAAACGAAGGAATTCTCTTCAAGTTAAAATCCTAAAAATTCAAATCTCTAATCAAATTTTTTAATTGTTTTTCTAATTTTCTCACTTCTTCTCAAATTAAATATGAAAGAAACTGCTTACGAGAGACGACGAGCAGTTAATATATTTTTTTTTTTATTTTGTTTATAACGGTTTTGGGTGATTATTTAAAATACAAACAACCGTATGCGCTCTAAATATTTAATTGCACTAATCAAACAGAGAAAATGTAACACATTTTTTTTTTTTTTTTTTGTATGAGTGTACGTACTAGTAGTAGCGGTAGGTAGCCGTCTGACTTAACTGGCTGGCTAACTGGCTGACTGAATTGTTCATAATAACCTTTAGGTCTAAACAAATAGAAATTTCATAGCGTAAACGTAAATGTAAAACTTCTGACAATTAGCACCTTAATGTAGTTATATATGATACGATGACTATATGACTGTATCTCTGCTTGCAAGAGTTTAGCTATTCATTACCCTACGTAAGATTTACATAGTTTTGAAGAAAAAATAAAAGAACATTTTGAAATTGCTCGCGTTTTGTTTTCTATCTCCGCGCGATAATTTGTGTTTTAGTTAGGGATAGGACAGAGATCGGATGTGCTTGGAAATTCTTAAGTAACGCCGCTACTTAGTCTGCATTTAGTTTTGGCGAATTTTGCAAATAGTTATGATAGACTTCGATGAGAAACTTTTCACTGAAATTGAACATCATTTTTATTGTAATGATTTCTTGTGCTTTCTTTAAGTATTGTGATCAGTTATTGCTGTATTTCATCTTTCTAATGGCACATGAAATCCTTGAAAGATAGACGAAAAATTTGTCTTTCGCCACTACATCAAAACGATTGGTTTTTCGGGGCATTGAACCGTTGCCAACAGCGCGGCAATTAGAAAGTGGAGAGCTTAGAGAATACAGTGAATGCGGTAGTGTATCACCATAGCGGTCCATGCTTGTAATCAATCTGTTTTCCCATCTACCACTGACACACTAAAACTCCACTTTGTCTTCATGGAGTATTGTACTTTTAGTGATCAGCTCAACGGCATCACTCGTTGTCCCCCGTGATGGTCTCGTTGGCTTGAAGAAACTCCCTAGCTAAACTAGCTAAGATCTCATCAAAATTTTGCTGTCATTTTAAAAGTTCAAAATATTAACCGCAGGTCGAAAGCGTGTTCTCTTCAAAACATTTCCATTCGACCTGTGTTAAAGAAGTTCTTGCCTGGTTTGAGTCTACCTTAAAGACGAGTGCTTGTATAACTTTTTCTAATATGGCCAAGCACTCAGGGAACGTCCCCTGTTTGTGTAATACGGTGATCGTCGAAAAGAAGAAAGGAAAGGGAAAGAAATAGCGATGTAGTGGTCACAGCCTAGTGGGTTTATGCCCAATCGGTAAGTGTTATGCCTTTACCGACCAATCACTCACCATAGCTACGATCAAAGAAAACTCTACTCTGCGATTTGAACCCTCGAACGGTCGCGGTTCTTACCCATTCGACTACTCGGTTGGATAACTTACGCATGTTTGGTCTATTTCCCGAAGCAATGCACCACCACAACTGCCAATGCGCCTAATGGCTATTACACTAAAGTCCCTTACATCCATAAACAAATCGTAGAATAGTGCTCTGCCACTCTAAGCTCTCCACTTTCTAATTGCCGCGCTGTTGGCAACGGTTCAATGCCCCGAAAAACCAATCGTTTTGATGTAGCGGCGAAAGACAAATTTTTCGTCTATCTTTCAAGGATTTCATGTGCCATTAGAAAGATGAAATACAGCAATAACTGATCACAATACTTAAAGAAAGCACAAGAAATCATTACAATAAAAATGATGTTCAATTACAGTGCAAAAGTTTCTCATCGAAGTCTATCATAACTATTTGCAATGCACCACCACAACTGCCAATGCGCCTAATGGCTATTACACTAAAGCCCCTTACATCCATAAACAAATCGTACAATAGTGCTCTGCCACTTATTAGTAAAGCTGAAAGCGACTCCGCCGTTGGCGAAATAAAAACAAGCAGGAATGCTATAGTCAGGAAAAGCCGACATTAGATACCCTACACAGCTTCCCCTGATGCAGTCATTTAGTCATTTTCTTTTCTCACAGCAAAAATGACGCATTATTATATCCATCACCGTAGGATGATTGGTATATTCATTTTCTTGAAACGTTTGCAACGCCCAGATGAATGCATCAGGGACCCCACAAAATATATATATTCTGAATCAGCATCAAATTCTAAGCCAATCTAAGCATGTCCGTCGGTCCGTCTGACCGTCTGTCCGTCTGCGTAATATCTGTTATAAACATTCTGCAGGCCGCAAAAATGAAGCCATCGACTTCTAAATTGGCGGAAACTTTTGAAGTTCTTGCACCCAGGTTGGTATAGAAAACGGGCCAAATCGATCGAATCACTCGCTCACAGTATCGCGTAGACTGAGAACACCTCCGTTTTTCAAACGAAATGAAAAATTGGTTTATTGTTGATTGCTCATAAACTGTAGGAGACAAATATACAAAATTTGCACACATTAGGCCTAATGATGACACTAGCTGCTAGAGAGCCTGGAATTCCACTTGGGAGATGAATAGGAATTTTCAAAAAAGTGAGCAAACCAATAGAGAGGAGAGAAGTTTGTCCCAAAACCGTTGATATTTCCACTAGCTTTTAAGAGAGCATAAGATTACTGTAACGCCTAGCAATCGCCTAATTAATCCGACATGTACTCCGCATGTAACTTTTTCCTATTTCCATACTTTAAAAAATTCCTAAAGAAAACTACTTTTTTCATCGATCAATGTAATATAAAAGTGTAATCGCGAAACAGGCTTAAAAACGTGAAGCAAAGAGACACCACTACAATGGACTTCATAACTATGTCTTCGTTCTTTTCAAAAATCAAACAGTTCCCTTTATTTTTCGATCAAACTACTTACCATACCATACATGCTATTATATGTATGTGCTCTGGGATAATTTTCATCTAATGAATGATAAGGAAATATATGAAAAAAAAAAAACAAAATGTTATTTTTATTAAATTATTATTATCTGCAAGCATTATTAACACGCAAACACACTGTTGTGCATTTATATAACAACAATAATGAAGATATAAATTTCTTCTTCAAATTATCTTTTAACGCCAAAGAGAAAAAGCATAAACTCATGTATTATGAGATGATGAGTTTGCTTTGAAAAGCAGACAGCAGGCATATAGCATTTCTCTTTCTCTCTCTCTCTCTCCCTCTAAGTGTTTTATTTGTATGCATTTTAAAGCTTAGAAGATCAGCGATTAATGTACTGGCAATGAAAAAATCTTTGTTACTTCAGGCAAAATATTAAGTCCGAAGCTTTAACTATCTTATCGATATTTTACATATAAATATGAAGAGATATATACACAGTCAACGGAACGGTGGCAGATTTTTCATGTTCTCAAATGTACCCACACAGTTGTATATATATATATATATATTAATATCTATATGCATACATGTATTACATATTGACATACTGCGCATATTCATTCACACATTTATAGATACACGTTCATGTAGGTACGTTGGACCAGGAGTAGCCGTTTGTTTATTGACACAATGTTTCATGGCGTTTTTAAAAGTCGTTCTCGTTCGCCCATTCGATCGTTCGTTTTTCGTCCATTTACTCAACTCAAAAAATTGAAGTTTTTACTAAACACCCTTTCGCTTTTCTTTCTTTTTTTTTTATATGCGTGTGTATGTGTTGTGATGTACATCACTCATCCACAAACTTGTGTATCTGCCTTTGTGGTCAATGATTGTTTTTAAGATGCAGGCGTACTTGCATATATATGTATATATATATGTAGATGGGAGTATGTGCGTGTGTTTTTATGTTTATACCTTGAATATACATACATGCATATATATTGCTTGCTACCAGTGTTACACTTCTGCCAAAGGATATTAAACTCGGCTAAACAATTTTTTAGATTAAGAAACGAGCCCAACGGCACAAACCAAACAGTCAAAATCAAACGTACGGAACGTAAGACGTTGCACAAAGTTAATCACTAATATGATTATGTTTCAACAGAAGTAAAAATGTTTTTCACTGTTCACTGGAAATATATGAAATTCCTGGAATTTTCTTAAAACGATGAAAGATATAATAAAAAATAAAAAACAAAAACAAAAATAACAAAAATATAAAAACAAAAATCGCGTATCTTCACCAACCAACGTATGGCCCCCACGATTTTCTGCCTACAAATTTCATAATTGATAAATAAGGTAGAAGAAGAGCTAATAAACTCAAATTTTAGTACCCAATATTTATTTGCTGTTGAAGACAAACACACAAACCCATACATTAATATATGTGAATACACATATCCGTACATTCAAGTGCATCCATATACATACATATATGTGCACATATATCTACATGTGCATATATATGCATGTGCATATATATACATGTGCATATATATATATATATATGCGCATATATATATGTATAGATGTATACTTACATATACCTATCTATACATTTTATGCTTGCAATTATCTAAAAAATAGGCGTTTTAAAATACTACAGCTTCTCAAAAAGCAAAGAAGAGCAACAACAATAACAACAAAATAAATCAGAAAAAAAAGTATTGCACCCGTAATTGCCAATAAATGTTTAAAGCCACTGGAAACGTTAGTAAATAAGCTGCAGTATGAGAAGTGTACATGCAGATGTACGCACACAGGCATACACGCACCTATACACATATATAAATATATATATATATATGCATACACCGTATGTGTGCGTGTGTTTGTGTATATACATATATATATATATATATATGTATATATATATATAATATATATAAATCTACATAGTTATGTATCGTGGGAAAAAGTGCAAATGTGAAATTTACTATCAGTAGAGTAACTTGATTTACTTTATGCTCGGGCGCTATATATATATACACACACACACACAACACAAATATTAAGCGGCACACAATCCGATACACTTACACAATTTCGCTGGACATTTCCAGCGCCCTTTTCATCAACATGATCGATACCGAGCATCAATTCCAGACCAGAGGGCTTATCGTGGCATTCATGTGAATTCTTTTGCTCGCAAATTACTTAAGTATAATTGTACGATCTCTGATACACACAAATGTTGTATATTACGTTGTACATCATCATGTAATTCTTAACGCCAATGCTTAAAAATTCATTTCTCTTCATAAAGCTCTCAGCTATCGAATCTTCTTCCTTTTGTTGTTGTTGTTTTTGTTTTTATTTTATGTATTTTTTTTTTCTTTTCTTTCATTTCTTGACTTTACCGAATTCAGAGTCAGTTCTCAGTCAATGATTGATTGAATATTATATGCTGCACACATTACATACATATTATGCACTCGCCCGCAACAGAATTTGCATTAAATAGCAAAGGAGCGTAACCCGTCTGTCTTCTGTCTCGATCTTAAGCAAATCTAAAATCAAATAAACGTAGAAAATATTATTTGTCTGTGTGTCCAAAGCGTATAGCCTGGTAGCCAACGAAAATACTCATACTTTTGTTACGCTACAATACAAAGCATAGCTCGCATAACAGTTTTTAGGAATTTGTGTTCTTTCTCTTTTTTATTTTCTTTGCATATAATTAAAAGAAAAAGAATACAATACGAGTTAGCTTTCAATGAATCCGGACTTAGATGCATATGAATATTGTATGGTGATTATATCGCCCAACAGAGCTTTTGCAACTTTGTTGTTGTTCACTTAATAATCATAGGGTTTCAATGTTGTTGATCAGCTTAATATTTCTACCATAAGCTTCTTTTTGCCTTTGAAAACAAAAAGGAAAAGTAAAGAAAAACTCTCCGTATAAGAGGTTTGAGTTTTATGTTTCTTATGAGGAAAACATATGTTAACTGTTCCCTTGGCAAGATATTGTTTAAGGGCTTAAAGTATCTCTAAACGTTCTAAAGCATAGATTTATTTACTGTCGAAGCTAGGGTTCCCTACACGAAGTCTGTTTCTTTAACCACCTATCGGTGAATTCATAAATTTACACTTCACTATGACCACGTTATCGTTAGTGAAAGGGAAACCAACATCACATGATCATGCAATTTCGAAAAAATTACCATAGATTTTTAAGGTTTTAAAATGCCTGAGAAAGTTTTAAGGAATAGACTTATCGAGTATCGAGGATATCGAGGTTACACACAAGAAATTTATTTCTTTAATTAGCAATCGATGAATTCACATATTCATAGTTGACGACGATCATGTCATCTTTAGCAAAAGGGAAAGCAGCGATATTTGATCAAGGAAGCTCTCTAGAAATGATCACATATTCCTAAGGGTTTAAAATGTCCTAAAAAGTTTTAAGGAATAGATTGCTTGTCGAACAATAGTTAAAAACAAAAATTCACAGTTCACAGTGATCAGGGTCATCGTTAGCAAAAAGGAAAACAACGTCACTTGATCGAGGAAGTTCGCAACGAATTTTCTATAGATACCTAGATAAACTGTTCTCGAGTTGGCTTTTTTTGGCAAAAGAGTTTAGTAAGCATGTGATAAGAATCTTTCAACAAGTTATTATACGTAGTCCGACTTTCTCAATAAAAGACTCTAGAGTGGTATGGCGCCCCAGTGCCATAGTGGAAGGCACATTGTAGGAATTGCTAAACACGGCGTCATTGTCGACATCGAAGATATTGGCGAGGCTTCTCATCGAAATGCCACAGACACGGAAATAAGTTTCGACGTTAACTTGTGGTGACGCGTAGTACACGCCGTTCGGTAAAAACACACGGAGGACAAAGATCTCATCAGCTTGCTCTATATGTAGCTCTAATCGGTCAACAGAAAATGGGTCTGTTGGCAGAGAATCGCAACTTTAATTATAAAGTAAAATGCACCGAAAACACGCACGTATTTTCACGGGAACTTCCTTAAAGGCCTGAGTTGAAAACCGATAGAAAAAGTACCGAACACAGAGAAAAGGCTTGACTAAGTAAAATGGTCCAGTTTAAGTTGTGCGAATGGCTGCTACTGTTAAAGCCGGAAATGAAAACAGAAACGATAGAAAAATTTTTTTCTACTGTCTTCACCAGAAAGGCTTGTCTTACGGACTGTCTTCGAAGTCAACAACGTCTTTTCTCTGCTCATCTCTATACGAAAAAGTTAATTTAAGATTAATTGAACAAAAAGCCTGTCGTTATGTTTAGAGAAATACTAATGCCAGTTGATAGGTGGGTAGACTTGCTAGTCTTTCTACAAGGAAGGGCGCGCCCAAAACGTGAAATGGTTGCATTCTTTACAAATTTTATTGATCAATTGATGAATTGATAATTAAATGATTTGAGCCTGATTTTCTTTTCATATGTGAAAGAAGGTGAAAAATATTGAGTGTAAAAGAAGAGGATTTGAATCTGTTTGATTTGTTGTAACTATAGCCAGATTTATATATGTTACATAAATTGTATATCTTAGACACTGACACGTACGTATGTAACTCGCTTTAAAGATTTGGAAAGAGACTTTAAATTATCTTAACAGGGGTGCCTTTCACTTGTGTTATTATTCGCTACAATTTTGTGATATGATCTCACGTTTTGGCATCCGATATATATAATATACATGATAAATAATTGACTATCAACATATATATTTTTACCAATACTACGAATGCATACGAAAGAAAAATTACACGGAATCCTTAAAAAATGTTTGCGTTAATGATGGCAATCTAAGGTTCCAATTTTTTACTTATCTGAAATTCAACTTGTTCACCTATCAATGAGCGCTTAATTAGACGAAACCCATTGGTTTATGAGTTATATGCAGGCGATAACTTGCATTCCCCATCTCGCAAGACAATTCTGCATTATATGTTTTAAAGTGCCTACAGCAAAGCTAGAATACCAGACATAAAAGATTGGCTGTGATCCAAATCCTTCCCTCTCGGCAAGGCGAAGCCTGTCCAACATTTCTGATTACTCAGCGGTCCTGCAGGATACCGTTTAAGGTAACCACAGCATCTACGAAGCTTCTTGAACGGTCTCAGCAGTCAAGGAATACGACGGGCACGCTGACTTGAACCAATGTATGCGTCTAAAAATATATACGTCCATTTTTTGGGCATACGACTTCTCGAGCTGGACATGGCCACTTCCTAGGGTAGAAGACGCATAAAAACTGCTCTGAGTCTTGCGCTGATAGAGGATATAAATATCTTCCTTGGCAAGTACACTAAGTTAAATCGATAGGACTTGCAAACGTACTTGCAAACTGACACTTCGTTGTCAGTGAAGTGGAAAATAGCCGGAAAAACTGCATCAAACATACTGAAGAATGAAGGACAAGATTCTCTTGATATGTTTTTAGCCTTTTCTTTATTGCTACAATTGATCCTTTAAATTCAGGTTAGTTTCTCTACATAGCTTAAGCAAGACTATATGACTTAAAAGATCAACTTTTCAAGTGAAATCGCTAACTAAAGTTGTGATAATTAAGGCTAGCGTCACTTTCATCTTTAATTACATTTTTCTCAAAAAAATGGTTTTCAGGCCGGCCGTACTTCTACGGCCGTCAATTCAAACTCCGCTTTCAACAAATATGAGATCCTTTTGATTGAGTAACTTTAACTTCAGTTATTTTTATTATACAATTTTGTCAAAACATTTACAGCACCAAGAAGGACGCTTTAACCTACAAAACATATTGATTGTTAGTGAATATCTAATTTTTAATCGATTCATGAACGTTCCCCTGACCGGCTTTAAATTTGGTAAAAACATTGAAGCCGATTTAATGTTGTCTGTCCGTCCACCCGTCTGTTGTCTGCCCATGTGCTTTGTATTCAACCTACATATCGTAATTTGATGAAATTTGGTGCACTAACATGTTTTGGCGCAAGGACGAATGCTATTGAAAATGTTTCGGATCGGACAGTTCCCCCAATAACGCCTTATTTTGAAAAATCTTTGTATAAAACAAGTAAAGAAATTAAATTCGGTCAGGACCCAATTTATTATACCCATCAACGTGTACCACCAAAAAAATAAGTAAAAGAACAAAATTCTCACGCTCTATAACATGGAGTAGATGCGGTTGATTTCTATTTTCTATTTTCAAAATACAAGCTTTTGTCGTAGAGACATGTGGGCGCTGTAAGCGTGTCCTTTGAAAAGTTTAGATGAATTTCAAATTCTTTTGCAAATTTTTAACCGATATCTTCATTATCGTTAACGGAAGAACGTTTACCACAAATACTACAAAGTTGCGCAAACAGCCAAATGGACAGACGAATAGTGGGACATGTTTATGTGCATTCAAGGATTGTAACTGGCCAAAAATTGGTATACTTTATGGGGTTTGTGAAACTTGTTTCTGCGCGTTACAAAGGTATTGAAAAAAAATTGAGTTTTGATACACTGTAATATTGGGTAGGCGTGGTCTGTTTTTTCTTTTTTTGTAGAGGTATTACAGCATACAGAGGTGTTCTCAGTTTACGTGGTACTGTGGGCGAGTGCTTTAATCGATTTGGCCCGTTTTCAATACCAACCTGCATGTAAGAATTTTCAACGTTTCAGCCAAAATTGAAGTCGATAGCATCATTTTTGCACCCACGAGAATGTTTACAACAAACATTACAGATGGACAGACAGTATGCTTAAATCGAGTTTAATGCTGATTAAGAATATATACACTTTGTGTGGTCCCTTATGCTTTCTTCTGGATCTTGCAAAAGTTTTAGCAAAATGAACACACCCCTCATCCTCCGGTGATTGATATAATAATGCGTCATTTTTGGTGTGAGAAAAGAAAATGACTAAATGACTGCATTAGGTGAAGTTGCGTTGGATACCTAATGTCGGCTTTGCCTTACTATAGTATTCTTATTTGTTTTTATTTTGTGAGAACTGCTGCGAATTTATTGAAAGGTCTAATGGCGAATTAAGGTATGCAAATGGTGGGTTAGACCCTTTTATCCAGAATATCTTCCGTTTAAAAAAAGGTGCATTTTCGTATCACTTTGAAATATAGTTTCGTATAATAAGAACAAATGCTATTAAAACTTCATAGAGAGGACTATTTTTTTAATTTTTTACTCGTTCTACGTTATAAGACTATGCTACCCTTTCCATGAGATATACCCATTAATGTAAAACTCAAAGCCATTTTAAATATTTGTATCTCCTTCCTCGACCTTTCCATCTATTCATCTGTATTTTTGGATTTCTTCGAGTCTCAAAAATTAAAATGGAAAACTGAAGCTGACGTCATATATATTTTTAATTGATCGACACAAATATAATTGGGAAATGATCACGATGCGCTTCTGTTAAGAGAGGATCACATTAATTCACGATGAGCAACTAGTCAGGTCACATACCGTTTAAACCTTGCTACATGTGCGACAAATAGCTCATAGAAAGTTGATTAAAAAACAATTCAATTCCGTCGTCAATCGGAATTCCTTAGCAACAATTTCTTTTAATATAAATTAATTGAAAGCCATCCCACACATGGCGAGGGATTATCTTAGTGACATGAACTTCGACACCGGCATCAGGCATAAAAACATTTTTGATATTTAAATTATTAGAGAGAATTTTTAATTGAAATTTTAAAATGTGCTGTTATTCCATCCAAACAATATAATGTGTGTGTGCAAATTTAAATTTTTGTCATCATAAATGTTACCTCACATGTTTTGAGAGAAAAAAAAAAACATTTTTAACAGCTGTTACCTACATTTATTTATGCATACGTTAGTGCGAGAATGTATGTCAACAATAAATAACTGACAGGAACATGTGAGAATAGGCTTAATGCGATTTTTCACTGGTTACTTTTCAAACAACTTTTCTGCCTTCCTTCCGCCAAAAAACACATCTGCTATGATTTTATATATACATATGCATGTACATATATGTATATTTATATACATGTTTAGCATAACCTTTACCATTTTCAATTATCTCATCATTAATAATAAAATAATTGATAATTAAAATTTATTAGTCAATTCATCACAAATTGTCTTCAGTGACCCGTGAACGGCTACGACGGCAGAGAAAATGTAGTTATTAGAGACCAGAAATTGTTCACATCATTTATAAGCAACATATCCATTGTTAAAAAAAGTGAAGGGATGGTTCCGTTTATTGGTGAATGGCATCACTGCTGGCTGCACTTTCTCGAATATATATTATTATAGTAAAAGGTAAACAATTACAATGAGGTCAGAATGGAAGTCAATCATTTTAATAAACTTCTTTCCCTTCAATCGTAATCGAATAGATTCACGAAATTTTGACGTGTATTGGCTACCACTTCGAGATCTTTTACTTTTCTGACACGATCGTTACTTTTCTGACACAATGCCAATGTAATTTCTTCGACTTCGATCAAGCGTAAGACCTTGATTTTAAATTAATACTGTTTTTTAGATCGGTGGTGATTAACTTTTTCTTCTAACTTACTTTTATCCACATAAGTGACCGAGTAGGTAAGAATGTCGACTCCCAAGTCTGGACTTGCGGGTTCAAATTTCAATGGGGTAAAGTTCATTTTGCTCGTATTTATAGCGAGGGCTCAGTCATTAGAGACAACGATTGGGTACACACATACTAGGCTGCGGCCGCTTCCCTATCGCGTGCCCTTTCCTCACTTCTTACTGACGATTATCGTATTACATGAATAGAGAACGTTCTCTGAATGATTGGTCATACAATAAAAACAAAATGGTATCTACTGCGTCCTGGCCTGTCCCTGACATGCGAAGCATCATACTGCCTTCCTTTCAACATCTACCAAGCAGTGAATAAGTAATCACGTAGCTGAAAGTTAGCTGCCAAACAGCAAAAACGGGTGAAGCCAAAAGCGAAATATATACATATAAATATTTTTACCTATAAACCGATAAACCTATCAAAAAGAAACATTTAGTAGGATGTATTTCGAGAACCGCAAATTGGAAAAAACTCATGGCATTTTACTTGCGGAGCGTCAATATCAATAGTACGAACAATCTTTTTGAAGAGCGAACAACGCTCTACGTGTGAAAGGAAGGTATCGCGTACTGTGACCCCTACGGACTGGCGCGAACCTCTCAGTGGGCGTGGCTACCGATAGAAACTGATTTATTCGAACCCGTCATAGCTCGAGAAACAACCAAAATGCAACTCGAAACAAGTGATATTGCAATACGACAACGCTCTGTGCCATCGCAATTTTATCGTCGAGCAGGCTATTTAAACGTTGAAATGGGATCTGCTACAGAGTCCGCCGTATTCAGCGTACCTGGCGGTTACCTTGGTCAGATCATACTTGGCCAATTTAGAAGAAACGTAAAATTGTTTATATGGTACTGCTATGCCAAAACATATGACTCTTGACGGCCGACGGCTTCTCATGAAATTTTCATTTTTCCATTCATTAAAAACGCCAGGTAGCTTAGTTGCTCACATCATATAGGCGTAATCAATTTAAACGGCAGAATTATTTGTCAGGCAACTTATCTGGCTGGCATCAACTTTAGGGTTTACAATCTCAAAGCTTTCGGTTATATACGGGAAAGTCAAATTATTTACATAGCTGCAGGATTGCTTGAGAAATTATCGATCTTGAAAATAACACTCACTCTCATTTTTAAAGCCGAAGAAACGGTCTTTGCAATCTTTGGAGGCGATTCTCTGTTCGTAGTTCGTTGTGTCAAATGTTTTTGTTTTTGCAAGTTCCTTCTACACTTTCTTGTGCTTAAACTGCGCCGGTAAGACGTTGAAAATTTGCGCTTCAAAATGGATTTGGCTCAATGTCAGCGAAGACTGCTTCCAATGTGCATTCAACTTTCTCATGCTTAGATCTTAATACAATACGTAAGAAACACGTTCTTTAGATAAGTTAGTGGGTGCTGTTAGCTTTCTAAAAAGACTTATACTTTTACTTACAGTAGAATTTACAATACCTTTTTATCAGTGAAGACAGTTGTTGGGCGTCTCGAAAATTTGTCGTCACTTAAGGTAGCTACGCTTCAGTCGAACTCCTCAAAACTTTGCCACAGTTCACTGTATTCAGCGTCCAACTCATTTAATGGGTGTATTTTATGTAGGTGTGTCACCCTACAAAAGCAAATGCCCGATACCCAATGTTTTTTCAGTTTTAATCGACGCACTCTGATAATTGCCAAACACACTCTAACGTTTCTAAAACTTCGGGGAGCAAAGCGCATGTACAAAGCTATTCTTATGGATGCGAGCTGCCACGTTCACATATCTACATAGTGTGCCCAAATATCTACGAAGTGCTGCCGATTTATCAAAAAACATGATTTGAAACAAACGATACGACCTTGGATGGAAAGACATATGACTCAGGTAATTTTCTTTTTACATTACAACCCAATACCGCATACGAGCGTGCTTAGCAAAAATTCAGCTCAAGCTGCAACAGGAACCCAAACTCGAACCCAAATTTGTATAATTTTGGCATCGTAGCGATCGGCTTGTGACTCACTGCATTGGTTTTGATTAAAGAGCAGCTCTTTTCCCCGCCGGTTGTCAAAAGTGTCATATAGTATTCGCTACATACCACAGTTCATTTTTCATTCAAAGGATAGAATAGCATGCCCTTTCAAAAGAATGAAAGCCATAAACTTGCCGGCTGAATTTTGCCTTTTTGAAAGCTCTTCAGGACTCTTGCGGTGTTTTTCCCTATCAAGGGATTGACGGTTCGATTCAGAAGTAATAATGGTCGAGCAATGTTTCGTTCGTTGTTATAACAATACAAAAAATTCCTTTTTATTATATATATTATATCAGCGCTCCGAATCAGCAACACGTTGATGTTTTTCTACCAGTATAAGCAAGCGCCGCGCGCGTTTGGAAAACAGGTTTCTCATACCTAAATGTTTATATGAATACGTTGTCGTTTAGTGTCTTAAGATCCTCAGCTATCTTCTCATATTTCACTCTTTGATTGCTGAGAATAATTTTCAGCAGGCATATCCATTCCTTTCAAGCGACCTCTGCTTCCAGCTTGATCGGTGTCTGTACAATCTTGTTGCCCATAAAATGAGCAAAGTATCAACAAATTACGCTTTTTAAAGCAAGAAAGTTGCCATAAAACTTTTCAAGTCAACGTTAGCTTGAACGGCATTTTTTCCCGTCAGAAACAAACTAGTCGCATTTTCTTATTTTTTTTTTTTTGATTAAAAACAACAAGTAAGAATGTCATAACTGGAGAAGGCTGGCCATTGGGTACCTTATTTCATTTATATCAATTAATTTTCATGAAAACTCTTGTATTGGAAGACATTCAAACGTCAACGTGATCTAAATTTAGCAAACATAACTTACTTGTCAAAGGTTTTATGAGTTTTTCAATTATTTCCATTGTATAAAAAACCATAAAGTACACTTTGCCGCCATAAACCGGCCTTATTTCATGCGAACCTCTGTATACGGCGCGATCTAATGTCATCCAAATTCCCTATGGTTAATTTACTGAGGACAAACTTTAATCACAAAATGTTAAAAATAAAATCTTTCTCGCATACAAAGCCTTATTTAACCCTACACACCTTGCGGTACAGGGCATATCAAGTTAGTGCAACACACAGAAGAGCTTAATACAGTCACACCTTCTTTTATACCGATCGAATCAGAATCATTATCTGAATTGATCTAAGCCTGTCTGCCCGTTTGTCCGTCTAGAGTCTGTCCACGTAATTTGAAAATTATTTTATTATTTATTATTTGGACCATCTCCGCCTGTCCTTTGGGTCCTACCCTATAAGTATTTTCACGAAAATTGATCGTTTGTAGACGAGAAAAGTCTAAGTTTTAATAGACGGCAATGGACACTGAGCCATAATGTTATAGTAATTTCATACAAAATCGAACTCTACAAAATTTTGACCATCTACGCCTACTTTTGGATCTTGCCCTATGTAAGGATTAAACTTGTACTACATTAGATTGCCTTTTGGACCCGCGTCCCCGTAAATACGCACATGAAAAATTTGCCTTTATATAGAAACAAGACATCATTTTTACGTTCTATAATAAAAACAAGTAAGAACATTATAGCCGGGCAAGGCCAACCATTCAATACCCTTCACATCACATTGTCTAACACAATTCTCATTTTTGTATGAAATTATTAGCGTGGGTCCATGTGAATCAATTTCACTGTTGAATTTACTAAGCACAAAGTTTCATCGCAAAACATTAAAAATTACGCCCTTTTCTACCAACCACTGTAAGATTTGAGTCATTTTGTTTCTTGTCACAATGTATGTAACACCCAATAGAGAGCTTCAGAGACCCTATAAAGTATACATATTCTTGATCACCGTGAAATTCTGGGTTGAATTAGCTATGTCTGTCCGTCTGTGTGGTGTGTGTTGTTGGCACTTTCCTCGTCGCAAAAATGAAGACAAATTTGGTAGAAACATTGGAAGTTTTTGTTGTTGGTAATGAAAGGTAGGGCCAAATTGCTCAGAGCAAAAACACGCAATGGAGCATAAACTGAACTCAATTCAGTCTTTTTTAACAAATTTTTTTGGTTTTTGCTCGTTTCTTGGAAATTATTTAAGTTAGAACCCTGAAATTTTCGCATTTACTTTACGAAGCGCTCTACTCTTTACGTGTAAAAATGAAAAATATCTGCCATGCCCACACAAAGTTATAAGTGATTAAATTCTGTTTTTGTTTTTTCTCTTTTTTGCGGTTTTATGCTCATTTATCGTAAGGCAATCAAGACCGAACGTTTACAAGTGTTTTGTATACTTCTTAAATGAAGATATATTATTTGCCTAAAAATGGGTTAATTCTAACACGATATAGTAGATACCGCGATTCATTTTTTCTTAATAACACCAACGATATGGGTATCAAATAAAAGAACGTGGAGAGAAGAATGCGAAAAAACATAGTGGTGGGTATGCGAAATTCGGCCCCCGCCGAATATAACTTTCTTACTTGTTGACACATAAAGCCTCATATTTGCTTATATGGAGTAGGACGCAAAAAATATACCTACGTAGCTCAAATTCGGGTCAAATTATTATCATGAACGAATGTTTACCAAGAAGTATTAAAAATTAGGCCTTTTATCAGATAAAGATTCAATTTTCTTAGGAATCGTTATGGGAGTTACAATCGTCCGCACAAACTTAACATATCATCTACAACAAGTGGTGTAGCATATAATTGACGTCGTTTGATATTTAGCACCTACCATACATTGTTTTCGTTAGAGACGATTTAAATCAAATTTAATATACTTTTCTATACCTTTTACAAGGGAAAGCGGAAATACATTCCACAATTTGATGTTTCCATTGAAAAAACTAAAAAATACAAAAAAAAAAAAAAAGTTTTCAAAAACTTTTACTTTTACATTAAACATTTAAAAAATTGAATGCTATTTGTTCTCCACCCCTGCCTTCTCTGTAGGGCTGAAAGAGTTCAGATTAAACCCTAAAACTTGAAAACTTGCATCCTTGACTGACATTTGCAGGCAACATTTGAAAGTGATTTGATCCGTTCTATACTGAACCGTACCAATACTGACTTCAAGTACATTTGAAATAAGAAATTAAAATTCGAAAATTACAGCAAAAAAAAAGTCTTATGCTGCGAACCCTAACAATATTTACAATCAGCAAAATGATAAATAATTTTTTTTGTAACCCTTTCCACTCAGATCTCAGTTATGTTATAAGGAGAAAGTACTTTTTTTTTCTTTCTGTCAATCTTTTAAAACGTTTTCTTATTCGAGTATTTTTCATTACAGATTTGATGCTAGTAAATCAACTAAAGGAGCATCGAAACTTCGTAGAGATTTAATTAATGCCGAAATTGCAAATTTACGAGACCTTTTGCCGCTGCCTCAATCAACGCGGCAACGTTTATCCCAACTTCAATTAATGGCTTTAGTATGTGTTTATGTACGCAAAGCCAATTATTTTCAACAAGGTAAGCAATCAAATATAAATTTAATATCTAAAATATATTACACCCTACAATGTTAACAGGAAAATAACAAGTAAGAACATTATAGTCGGGCAAGGCCGATTATTAAATACCCTACACCACATTGTCTAACGCAATTCTTATTTTATTATAGAATACAATAATTATATCTTGTTTCTACATTTTTCATATGCGTATTTCTGGGGAAGCGGGTACAAGTTTAATCTTCACATAGGGCAAGATAAAAAAATAGGCGTTGATGGTCGAAATTTTGCAGAGTTCATTTTTGTATGAAATTACTATAATATTATGGGTCAATTTCCACAAGGGATCAATTTTCGTGAAAATCGTAACTAGGGGAGGATCCAAAAAATAGGACGGAATGGTCCAAATTTGGCACAGTTAACTTTTTTATGTTAAATGATTGTTACGAATTGTTTTTGTCGTATGAACTCCAGTTTTCGTTATATAAGAGAGGGTTCAAAAATTGCTCCAGTCGGTCCAAAGTTTTCATATCAATTTAGAATGCCGAAATACTACTTGTTAGCCACTTTTCCGAGAAATTTTGAAAATTACAATTTTTTTGCATCTAACGACTTATCAGAATAGCGCGTCATATGGGAAGTGGTCGAAAAAGTGGACCGATGCGAGCCATTTTCAATAGTGTTCGTCCTCGGGTCAAAACGCCATTGTATCAAATTTCATCAAAATATTTCAAAAATTGTGATCTATAGCTTGAACGCAAATTTACAGTCACCGACCGCAGACGGACAGAGAGACTTAATTGATCGTTATAATAAAAGAGTGGATCCATTTTAAGTCCTTCTGCGTGTTACGTACGACCGCACTAAGTTATTATACCCTCTACCACCAGTGGTGTAGGATATAAAAACGGATCTAAGAATAGATTAGTGAAGGATTTCATTTCAAGGTTAAAGTACACATTGAAGTACAGTGAATGTACAAAGGCACAAAAGCTGTAAACTGTATGTCATTAGATTTCTGATGGACATGATCTTGAATGGTTCGACTTCATTAGCTGTTAAGTTATCTGCATAATTTACGTTGTCATCGTACGTATTTCTTCTTATGGTGTACTTTATGTTTATGCTAATCGTTTGCTAAAAACTTGTACAATTCATTCATTTAATCTGCTTTCGTATCTATGAGATATGCATGAGTAGGTGTTCTTTGATGAGATAAAAGCATTGAAAAATTTCCCCAATTGCAGGATTTGATGACAAATGAAAAGATGCTGTTTATGTCATTTCTGACTATATATATATATATACAGATATAGTAAACTACTACAAATTAAGGTGCGTTAATGGGTGTGTCCGTACAGCTTAGTAACTACTCATCGCATTTTTTTTATTCTCTCCCGCTCTCTCCCCCTCTCTTTTCCCCTCTTAGTCACTATCTCTCACTCTCCCTCTTTCTCTTTCTATCTCGCTCTCTCTATCTCTCATTCAATTCAATGTGAAATCACATTCATATCCATCCTTAATGGCAGCAATTAAATATTATGCAGATACTGACATATTATGTAAATGTTTTTCAATCAAATTCGTAGATATTGTTGGAAAATAACAATTGCTAATCACAATAGGAATTATTTATATTCATTTTGCAGTGCAGCAACATTTATTTCTAGTAAACACGTAAAGTTCCTTCTATTAAATTCGCTTACGTATATAAAAACACAGGTAATCGTATGTGCTTTAAGCACTGTAAGCAGGTGCTGTTAAAAAATTTATCTTAAAAAGAAAACAAAAAAAAAGCCGAAGAAAAAAATTCTGTATTTGCTTTAAAACGAATCTTGCATACTCTTCATCTATGGCAAATACCCTAACATACATGACCGTCGGTATATCAGCAGATCTATTTGGAACTATTTTTACATAAAATTTTCTTAAAACCTTTTCCCTTGAAGAAGTTTAGATCGGGTATCTTTTATAGATGAGAACTTATGACTTACATATATATGTAGGCTGACTAAATGTTCAGGGTAATGGGCTATAGTCCCGCTTTGTATAGTGTTCTCGTTTCGCAATTGGAAAAGGTAGGCACATGCACTCAATATTGAAGGCCGACAGTAATTACATGAGGAGAGCATTAAAAAAGAAAAGAGAACTACTCCGTCTTGTTTAGAGTAGCGTAGAAGATTGACCGATAAATTTAAGAGAATTGGTCTGTAACGCTTTACTGCTGACCTAAGTTTGCAACGTTCCTCACATCGTGGAATATCTGTAGCTGATCACGACCACGCCATAGAAAAGAGAAAGCACACGTTTCTGTTCACCTTAACAAAATCCTCCTATCAATTTCGTAATGCACATAAGCAATTTTCAGATCAGTCAGAAATTTCGTAATCAAAAATTGAAACAACATCAATTCGTACTTTAGTTTTTCAACATATTCTCTGCCTCAGTTTAATAAATCGGTTTGAATGATTTCTCAATTCCTCGACTTAATCTTACTTAAGATTTTTCAATTAGTAATATCTTACAGCCATTACTTCAATTTGACGGAAAAAATTTGTCAAGTAGAGACTTTTTACGATCCGAGGTAGACAAAAGTTAAAAAATATCAAAGCTCGTCAATCTAATAAAAAAAAAAGAAAAAGTCTTTTAAGCCTTAACGAGCCTGGGCATGGCATAAGACTTTCGGCGTTTCTTCTTTCTTAGGCTTGCTTTTTTCCTCAGTCTACTGAAGTCTGGTGTAGTCGACCCAAAAAGTTTAAGTTATGCTTTAATTCTGTTGATGATATCTAATAAAATTCTTTTTGAATTCCAAGCTCATACCACGACTCCACGATCGCCCCTTTTCATCGAACCAGTCGTGCACAGCGCATTTACTTCCATTTAGTTACTGCAAGACCTCCTTCATTTCTTTGATCCAGAGTTTGTGTAGACGTAAAAAAAGATTTTTTTTTTGCTTTGTCCCGATCTTTTATCTGAAATTTTCAATGCGATTGATGCAAAAAATTTTCAATTACGGTTATTACTTAAAAAAAACATATTCCAAAAAATGAAAGATTTCTTTTACGCGTTGCAGCAAGCCTTTTGCCCAAATTTTCAGGTGCATTTAAACTCAAACAACTAAGAAAACTATAGTCGGGCAATGCCGGCTAATAATGCCCTACACCAGTTCCCCTAGTACAGTTATTTGCTCGTTTTAGTAATAATACTTCAAAAAGTAATATTACTTTCATATAAGCCATAAATGTCACGAAATCCCGCACATTAGAAGGTTAGATTTTCTCACCATATAAGAAATTGCGTTTCGTGATAGCGCCTATATAGGTTGGGGTCTAAAAGAAATAAACCTATTTGATCCAAATTCTTCACCGTTAATTTTTTTGCGGAAACGCTGCTATGAACTAATTTTCATTATAAGATATCAAAAATTAATAATAATTAAGGACTTACTGCTAATGAGATATGTTATATGGAGTGTATTTACTATCATAAATAAATTTTCTCTAAAAACAAATTAACAATTAGGCGTTTTTGGCATATAAGGATTTACGTTTCTCATGAGAATCCTTATATACTGTGGTATCCAAAAAATGGGCCTACGTGGTCCAAATTCACTAAAGTAGATTTCTTTGTCAATTTACTATTATCAGCTAATTTTCAACATAAAATATTGGAAATTTGATATTCTTACCATATAAAGGCCCAATTTCCGTAGGAACAGTTGTATGAGAGGGGGATCAATAGTTGCTCCGGCCGGTCCAAAGTTTTCGTACGAATTTTAGAATTTCGAAATACTATTACTTAGCCACTTTTGTCGAAAAATTTTGAAAATTCCAATTTTTTCCATACGAAAATTGGACCGATCCGAACCATTTTCAATAACGTTGGTCCTTGGGGCATAGTACGTCTGTAAATAAAATTCATATCAATAATTGCGACCTGCAGCTTGAACAAAAACAAATATTGACAAATATCGGACGGGCGGACAAACAGACAGGCTTAGATCAATTTACAATAAATAGAAGGTGGGTCTATCTTAAACTCTTCTGGGTGTTGAGTAACGTTCTTCCCTTTTAATAGTTTCATTCAAAGTAATTAACCACAAGCTTCTTTCGCGAGTTTAACCATCTTGACTATATTTGAGTAGCTGAACAACGAATCTCAATCGAGTTCTTGCGGTGTATTGTCACAATTACGGAGCGTACGGCCAACACCAATGGCTACTGCATAATCAAATAGTTCAAGAAGTGTGACAGTTCAATCTGCAAAGCCGGATTCAATCCTCAAGGTGGTGGGTCAAGCTTTTACTATGATTGATGTGCGGTTGTAACTATAGTGACTGCCTGAAGACGTAACACGTACGTACAATCGTGGGGGGTCTCCTACTTTACGAATGACTATAATTTTTCATTATCCTGCATAAAATTTGTTGCCAAATCGATAAGATTTGCACACACAAGCTGTAATACTAAGTTACATAGGCATGTTTCTTCTGTGAACACAAAGAAAGCAAGCACCACGTAGGCAACCAGTAATACCACCAATAAGCTGTTGGCAAGTTGGTAAACAATAACGCCAACGCTTAAACGCTAGCATACATAACAATCATCCATTTTTAATTGTTGTTCACACATGAACAAACACTTAACGTATTCAAATGTCGGAAGTCGCCAGCCAAACTATATTTGGGCCACAAACCGTGACACTTCAGTATTAGGTTACGAAGTTTTCCACTGATCTTATCAGAATCAGCATTCTATATATATAGTTTTCCAATTTTCGAATTTGACGAAAAAAGTCAAGCTGTTAAATGAAGTGTCGGAATCGTAACTTAAATCTGTCGCCAGAAATTGGTCCGGTTTCAAATGCATATACCTTTTTTTTCTTCTTAACATGTCCGATCACTCGTGGGATATTCAAGTAACACGGTAGCAGTCAGAAAGAAGAAAGGAAAGAAACAGAGAGAACAGAAGGTTGCCGCAGCCCATTAAGTGTATGCCCAAGCAGTAAGTGTTATGTCTTTACCGACTAAGCACTTACTAAAGCTACGATTACCCACTCAGGTATTCAGGCGGAGGCCTTACATGCGTTAAAATGCGAACTTCTACTTTTCTTTTTCTACTATGAGCTGATCAAGAGGCCTAGTAGTAGGCAAAGAAAGTGAAGCACACAAAGTGAAGCCCCGACCTCAAACTTATATACGAGATTTAATTCCAAGAGAAAGTGTAAATATCTACTCACGCGACAATATTAAGGGATATCGCACCTATCGTATATTCTATAACTCCAAGTTAAATTTTTAGACCACGTGGCAATAATAATGTATGTATATATACAGCTAATTTCTCAAGCTTATAGCCAGGTTTACACACTTCGCTTTTCTGCATTTGTTTATTTATCATTTGACTTTTTATTATTTATTTTTTTGATACGTATTTATTGTTTATTTATTTAATTTTATTGTTTTCCTGGAAGTGATATCGCACCTGTAAGCGATTTTAAATCGTATCTACATGTGTATATACATACTCTTTTTTTTTTTTAATATAACCAATCATTCATGGATCTCTCGTATTCGTGTTACACTGAAGAAAAGAGAAAGGATAGGTGGCCGCAGCCTAGTAGGTTTGTGCCCAATCGGTAAATTTATTGACTGAACACTAACGTTGGCTATCACTTGACGTTGACTATCAACTGCCGCACTTGAGATTTGAGCCCTCGAACGCCGCTTTGGTAGTCGCGCTGCAATTTTCAGATAAAATGTGGGGGAAGTGAAAATCATGTTTGCTTCTTGCGTTGTTTTTGTATACGCGTTTCTCGTAATTATTGCCCAACACCACAATCAATTTAGCCTATCTTCTCTAATCAGGTAAAAAAGGGATTTTGGTGACCTTTTGCTTTCTATTAAATAAATCGTAGACTTAAATTTTAATGTTAAACTTAAGAATTAAATTTAATGTTAGTTCACTTGAAGCTTGAAATTACTGCTTGAAATTTGCTTAACAATTACAAAAAAAAGGAGGAGCTTATAGACCACATGTTTTCTTCCAGCAACAATTTTAAGATCGTAATCGTGATTTTAAACTAAAGAGAGACAAAAAATCGTTCATGGAATCAATTCCTTTAATCACACGCTGATCAGAGGAATACTCATTTGTATTTGATAAGTACTTCAATGCAAATTTCAAATGCGTTGCAAGCACATTCGACAAAACTAATATACCTCCTGTGGTGGATATGGAAAGGAAAAAAACAAACCCTATCTACGTAAAACAATGCAATGTGATTGTACACTGTGCACTGTGCACTGTGTGTAGTTTATCGGTTTTCTTAACATCACATGTTTGTTCAAGCATCCAAGAGACTGCACTGTTGCTAATTCAAGTTCAATGATATATAATTTGCTGCTACGTACGATATCTATGAATATTTAAATATTTACCTCCCCATTGGTGCACATTTAGAATAATTTCTGTGATGGTACTTAGTATTGTTATTGAGTTAATTGTCTTATTGAGATTGAGACCAACAACAACAAATAAACAAACATTTTATGTTTCACATACTCCGATAGATATACTATATAGTGCTACATACAAGCAAACAGTGCTATGGCAATGACACATTTTCAATGATTCATTTGTTTATTAGAAATTTTTAATTTATGGTTGTTATCTGTACGCTGTCATCGCATCTGCTCGCTAGTGTATGTGTCTGCTGCTGCTGTACACTGTATTCTATTAATGCCATAATAGAAAAAAAAAAAGTTTTTTTTTCTTTTTGTTTCGATTTTATTCGTAAGTTATTCTGTCATTTATATTAATTGCATTATAAGTAAAAATTTCTGAAGAAGAGGAAGGCTTAACACTTTTATTAATGAGATAATCTTAGTGCACATGCTACTCCTTCATGTCCAGAACAATAAAAGAAAAAAAATTAATTCTAAATCGTTTTTTACAACTTTGAACATATGCCGTATGATATAAAAAAAAAAAAAAAAAAAAAAAAAAAAACAATAAACAAAAAAAGCAAAAAACACAAAAAATGAAAAAAAAATTAATTTTTTTTAATTAAAAGTGAGTGGACTTATTTATGGCCTTAACTTAACAACTTTTTTTTTTTTAATGTTTATTTCATTTTTAAAGTATATATACCGCGCGCGTATGTACAAATAAATATAAGTCAGCTTATCTATGTTACACACATACATAAGCTTGCATTGGGAATTGACATTTGCCAATTGTCTGTCTTAATGTTTTCAAAAAGAAAAAAAAAAAAATATGTATTGTTTTGTAAGATTTCTGCTTGGGGTTGGACACTTGTCGCTGTATGAATAAAACGTTCTCCCACAATAATCACATGCATGCGCATAATTGACAATGATATCGATCAGGGTTTCTTAAATTCTCTCTATCTATCTCTTTTTCTCTCGCCTTATATTTTATGACAATAACGTCAAACTTCAAATTTGAACTTTAAGGGCACACCTTCCCATATAACACAGCTGTGCATATTAAGCGAAATTTTCTTATGACTTTTCAAAATTTTTTCTTCATCATACCATGTTTGTGAATCCCTGATTTTATTAGTAACATATGTATTCACATTTAAGTGTACTTGTAATGATACCAGCTATTACATAAATGGCTTTAAGTCAAGCAGCGTTTGTTTGTAGATACACGACAGCATTGAATATTCGACATTCAATTCCAACGTTATATGCTTAAATCTTTTTCATGAAAACACCCGTTTAGAGCATTGGAATGGTCAGCATTCCAACACCCTATCTTTTCTATTGCGATGAACTTTTAAAACCAAAACAATCTCGATCTTGATCAGCAAATGTCACTTGTTGGACGGATGGACGGACATATTTAACTTGTATTATTTCAAATGGAAATAATAAACTTAAACATCTCGATCTTGATCAGGAACTGTCACTTGTTGCATGTGGACGGTTGGACGGACATCTTTAACTTGTATTATTTCAAATGAAAATAATAAACTCTCAAAAGAATTTCATTCATAAAATTGTCGACTTATTTACAAACTTAATACACTTTGCAAATAGGAAAATAGAAAATTCCATATACTTAACGTTTTTCATTACATTTTTCCTTTTTAACCATAAGCAAAACTATTAAATCATTCTCTTGATTTTATTATATTTTAGTTTTTAAACGGCACGATATATCTCTACATCAAACACCGACGCCAAATATGGGATTTTCAAAGGTGAGTTTCTTAAGCATTTTATAAAAGTTATAAATTATACCTTATAAACCGTAAAGTGATTGAATTCATTTTTTTTTTTTAGTTAGTGGCTATTAAAGAAACATATTATGCTTGTCAATAATAATAAGTATTATTAAATATTTATGTATATATGTATATAAAGAGAGGACTAACTTAATTCATTCATTCATTCATTCGTTATCATATACAAAACTTTTAATTTGTTTTATCTCACTAACCCATCTATGAATATGTATGTATGTATAGTTTTAAATGGATGAAAGAGGAAATAACGTAGATATGTGTGAATAAATTGAAGGAACAGATTGATATCTAGATAAGGACCGGACAAATAGATGGATGGATATGCAGATAAACGAAAGAATGAGCATGTAAATGAAGAGGAGTGCGCACAGACGGGCGAGCGCAAAGGACTACTGGCCGACTGTAGGTATTAACGTAGTATGTATGTGGATACAGGTGGAACGGTTGAGAGCATTGACTACAGAACGAAGAAAGACAACGGATAAATCGCCAGACTGGTGAACGTACGGACATATGGAAGAAAAGTCAATTTATGAATACTTAAGCGGACACATATAAGAAAGCGAAATTGGGCGGATAAACGGATAAGCAAGAGAATTAATGGATAAATGGATATACGGATGATAGGCTGAGGCCCACGCCTAAATATTTAAATAGATTGAAGGATGGACGAACGGATGGAGAGACAACAAACCATTGAATACATGAATGTATGGAGGGAGAGAGAGGAAAACGCAAAATGATAAAGGATGGTGGAGGGGTGAAGCGGGACTGGTGGACGCCTAGAGAGACAATTGAACGCACGAATCAATGAGCAAGAAATGCAAATGCTTGCTCGAATGAAATGACGAACAAGCGGACGACTGGACATAACTTCGGAAGAGCGAATCAGGGACAAGAGGAATGGATAAACAGATCAATAGAAGGCTAAAGAAATCTGCATATAGATGAAGAAGTGGACGGAGATGTGGTCGAACAGATTCCTGGTCAGATAAATTAATAAACGGAAAAGCCCATAATTAAGGGATGGGCAGGCGAACCGAGTGCAAGAATGGATGGATGAATGAAAAGAGAGATATGCAGACAAATGGATAGGTGAGCATGTAAACGGATAGAAAGAAAAATTTAAGAATATATGGGCAAACTGATGCATGGACAGATATTTAAATATAATATGGTAAATGGGTACATCCAACCAACAGATAATTATTGGAATTATTAAATAGACAGACAAAGGAATGATAGCAGGGATCGTCGAATGGGCGAATCAGCGGATATGAGAGCGAAGCAGGGGCTAAATCAAATATATGCACGATAAACGACAAAGTTTTGATGAACAGAAACGTGGATAAGCAAAATAAAAAATGTTTAAAAAATCAGTCGATGGTCTAACAGATTGACTGACAAAAGGTCGAATAAGTAAGTTGCGAATTGAAGTAGTTTTGCACGAACGAGCTTAGGTTGTCTGGCTGACGTCTCAGAAAGCTTACAGCTAAGCTTGTCATTCATCTAATAGGACCTGCCCAGCCATGATAAACCGCATAACAAATTGACTGAACGTTATACGAAAACATTCCAATCGACATTAATTATTGCACTGTCCGATTGATGTGTTAATGATCATAAAGAAGTTTATTATTATAGCTTTCAATGATCTGTTAGTTAGTTTCTCTTACTCAGTCCCGTTGTTTATGTTGTTGTGTGTTTTTTTTTTTTCTTTTTTACTACGAATTTACGAATTTACTATTTCTAGAAAATTTCAAAGTAAATTCTATCACTTAGTATTTCTACCTTTTGGGCAACGAGTGTCTGACAGATGCATTGTTCTATAGACAGAAACTTTATGTTGCTTTTCAATTATTGTTTTTATTTCGTTAGAATAAGTCATCAATCAAATTTAACCGGAATTGTCCTTTTAAAACAAAATATTTATACATATAATGTTTAAGCTTTAAGCTTACATACATACATACCTACCTATCTATGTATGAAGATAGCACACAAACATACATTCGTAGAAAACAACTCTATTATTATAAGGCATCTACTTTAACGCCAACACCGCAAATGATAGTTTCTAGGAAGCGTAAATCTGCTCTTTAGCAGTAGAAGACACCAGTAGCTATTGCTACTGAATGGCCAGAAGAAAATGTAACTCAATGTAAATTTGAGGCAAACACATACACAAAATATTTTACAGATTGATCTAAATGTATTCGTGACCAAATTATATCTGTCCCTCAAAACTAAATATTTCGTAAACTAAATTTACAATGTTTCTGCTCCTTTCTGGTGTTTTTTCTTTTTCTTTTTTGTTTTTTTTTTTTTCTTGTTTGCTTTTCGTTTTTTGTTTTCAGTTAACATCTCTCACCAACTTTATAATCACTTGCACCACATGTATCCACACATATGCATATACGAATAGGTCAGATTTTGCCCTTTTTTACGCTACACCCATTTGATGTGTGACTGCATACTATTTTTCACACACTTAGCCAAGAGTAGAGAGAAGAAAATTAATAAACCTTTAGTGATGTGAGGGTCATCTAGAAAATTTAAAAAAACAAATTCTCAAAATTCTCATCTAGAAGCCTAGAACAACGTGTTTATTGTCCGCTTAAAACCGTCTGTCCGTCTGTCCATCCATCTACAAATGTGCTTGGCGCTTATTTGTTTTTCTTCTGGTCCTTGAGTCTATCCATTTCTCCGTCCTTTCTGTCTGCATCTGTTTTATTAGTGTTCATATTTCGGTCCATGCATGTGCGAATTTATTTCTTTATGCTTTGATTTGCTTTCGGAAACAAGCATTCACAGCCTTAGAGCTTGCAAAAGAGGCTCCCTAAGACCCTCAGCATAGATCTGTCGTGCTGCACTATGGTATTTTTCACACGAAAAATTGTCATTCTTATCTGGAAGCTTTAATATCTTTTTTTCTTTTTTCACTCAGGAGATGTACGTGTCACAGGATGATAGTCCGAAAGAAGTAAGGAAAGGGAGAAAGGGATGCAGAGTGACCACAACCTAGTGTATGTGCGGTCAATCAATATGTTTTATATTTTTACCACCCGAGCAGTGGCCAAGTACGATTACACCACACTGAGGTTTGAAAACGCGAATGCTGACCTAGTAATCGGGGCTAACTAAGACGTGCGGCAACAGTTTCTTTGGTCGCACAGCATTCACCATTTCATCTGTTCGTCTAGCTTTTTATCTTGTCTTGGCATTTATTTTTTAATCAACTGTCGCTTTTCCCTGGTGATATGACTCATGTTTCTCCAATCAAACGAATTACGAACGGAAAAACGTAAAAGTTTTTAAAAAACTTATGTGAATTAACTAGGGGTCATAGCAGATGCGTGATGGTCTCATAATTTAAAACAACTACATGCTCAGCCCATTTTTGTCTTAAGAAATATCTATGCATTCGAACTTGACATGAACCATTATCGCTTAAAGAGAATATATGCTGTCTTTTTATGCCGAATCCTAAACTCAAAATCATATATAAATGTCTACAATATCAGGTTTTTTTTTCCTCTTTCACAATCGTATTTCATTTGATTGTTTTTAAAACAAGAATGCAACCCTGCACTAAAAAAAGGGATTGTGAAGTTTTCGCGCAAGAAAAGTAAATATTTTGTAAAATACGTAAAGAAAGTATTTTTTTTGCAGAGAAAAGGTGTTAAAACATTGTACGGGAAAAATAGTTTAACAAAAAAACTCGATGTCCCCTATAAACTTTTCTATGGGCCGAAGGAAGACCAATAGGCAGGATGGATAAAGGATAGACACAGGGCGAAGTCCTCGATCGGTTAGTTTGGGTATCGTCTATCTGGTAAGAGGCAAGTACGTGCGAATTGTTTGGTATAACCGTCCTAGGAGTGTCGGTGAGCAAGTTGTAGAGTCTCAGTTATGGCACGTAAGCTTACCTCATAGGTCTCCATTCCTCTTCAAGTGGCACCCGAAAGGATGCCCTAAACTTTCTGTAAATAACCATTTAACATTTTAGAGGACTGACAGGACAAATAAAATAAGTATCTATTTAATGTTCCACATAAAAGTGGTACTCAAAGTGGGTATCACTGAGAAGATAATAAGTGACATATGTTACATGTCTTATTATTTCACTCAGCATTGTGTTATTATTCATCTCATTGATAGAATTCAATAGCTCACCAAAAAATTAAAAGAGAAAATCTATATATTCTTACATGAATTCCACAAATCCAGTTGGAAAAGTTAGCTAGAAAATCAATACAGTTTCGAGCAAGACTTATGCTTAAAGGTATAGATGAACTTGAAAACTCGAATTAACTTTGAAATAACTTATCATTCATTTATGAAAATTTCTATGCCGAAAAAAATAATTCCAGTCGAACGTAGGTTTTTTTTTTTAATATCTGACGTGGCGGGATTTCAAAAATTTATTCCGCAAATACGAAAAAAGTTGCTGACAACCACGGTTACCACAGTTGTTGACTTATCAACACAGATAAGTCTCGGATGTCCTATAAATCCAGAAAGAATTCAGATAATGCACGCAAATGGTCTTAAGACACACAAATTTCCATACGATTATAATCTTACATAATATAAAGCGTTTTTATTTGTTCGGCAATTCAATGGTCGTGGTTTCAAATCTCAAGTGCGGTAGTGTTTTTAATAATAATAATAATATTAATAATAATAATAATAATAATAATAATAATAAATAATAAATAATATTAATAAAAATAAAAGCCGAAAGCCTTAGATGCTAGTGCTTTAAGACTTCAGTCTTGTAATTTATTCTCTGGCTAAATTTATATAATAATAATAATAATATTTGTTCGGTTTATTACGGTGGTAAGCATTTTATTAATAATTCACTATTCTTTCTACTTCTAGGCATTATCCGGATTCCTAATGATGTTAACGCAAAACGGTAAACTTTTGTATATTTCGGACAATGCGGCGGAATATTTAGGACATTCCATGGTAAATATTGAACATATTTCAGCCCACATATTAGATAAAAGAAAAAATTGGCGTCGTTTTACAAAATTGATGGCCTTGGAGTCGCATAGGTTTTGCAAAACTAATGTGGTCAAGCTTATACTATTACGCCTTTGAAAGATGATAAGTAAAAATTAAACGTTCAACATAAGTTGTCAGTCGAAAGAAATTGCATTCTGAAGACAGGGTTATATTTTGAAAAAATCGCCACTTTTACACAAAATCCCTTCGATCAAGGCGATAACGCTTTGCAGACTTATGCAAAGACTCGTGGTGTTTGTAATGAAAATGCTCTACCGAAAGCAGTAGACTGCAAATGGAAATTGCGATAATAAAAAAATGTCCCGCCCTGATCGGTTACTTGTAAATAAAACCGATAACATTTTTTCAAATATTTAGGAAAACCCGCCCATTATCATTTTATCATATCACTAGAAAATTAAATATCAGCCGAAAAACAGCTTTGAACCATTTGCAAAGACGCTACAATTTTTTAAACATCAGCAAATGTTGAATCGATTTAAGCATGTCTATCTGTCCGTCTGTGTCTTTTGTCGTCTGTAAACAATCTCCTATCCACAAGAATCAAGCTATCATTTTCAAATTTGACCGAAACATTGCAAGGTCTTATACGCGGACTACTATTGAAATCGGTCGGAGGACACGTCTATAATACTGCAAACACTGAGAACACTTCTGTTTTCCAAGAGAAATAAAAAGTTGGTTTATTGATATTTACTCACAAACTACAGGAAATAAATCTATAAAAATTTCAACATATATTTAATGGGCGATACCACTTGTACCTTTTACCTGTACAAGAAAGCAAAAAATAAATTACGCCTACGCAATGACATAGAGCAGCAAAATCTACTCTCTCCCATAAAACATACAATGCACTTAAACACGTCCGTCTGTCTATCTGTCCGTTGGCCGCGGAATATCTATGGTAAATGTTGAACCGTTTGCAAAATTGAAGAGAGTCGCAAAAAACCAAAGCTGATTATAGGGCACGCGTACAACGGCGGAGAACACCTTGGCTTTCCGTGTTTTTGCTCGTTACTTATAAACTACAACAAATACATAATATAAAAATTAAAATAAATCAGCCACACCCATGTGGCATTATAGAGTATGGAAATGTAGTCTTTTCCTTTTTATACCTACCACTAAATAGGATTGGAGGGATACTCGTTTTGCTTTTTTCTCGTAATCTATGTAACACCCAAAGGAAGCGTCAGACGCCCTATAAAGAAATATATATTCTTGATCAGCCTGAAATATAGGTATCAAATAAAGGAGTTGGAGAGTAGAATGCGGTAAAGTGTGTTGAAGCTTTTAGAAAAAAGTGGGTATACGAGATCCGGCCCGCGCCTAATATAACTTTCTTACAAGTTTTTTAGTATTTCGGTCACAACCGAATAAATAATCACAATTGTTTTTAATTTGAAATTTACTTTTCACATCCTTTCAAAATTTTGTATTTTCTAAAAAAAGCAGATTAAGTTTTCTCGTATTGAAAAGCTCCCTTAACGCAACGATCGCTTGTTGAAAAATGGAAAAAGAAAAATTCATTTTGGTGATATTTTGCCTACTACCAGGCTTTTTACGATGTGTAAACCATATTTCCGGACAAAAGTAGTGTAAAAAAAACTATTTGCACCGGCTCGATATTACGTAGAATCATGAAAGATTTTCGTTTAATATAATAAATGTTTTTTAAAAACTTAAGACGTTTCTTTTTTGCCTTTCATGAAACCGATAAAAGCTTTGCAAAAAGCAATAAAAGCAGAGTAAAATTCGTTGTTCTAAATCTTTTCAAATTCTTAGACCGTCTGTAAAATCACTCCTAGCTTATTAAAAAATCCTCCTCTCACCTAACATAGAGTATAAAACGCTCCGTTATTTTTTATTTGAACTTATTTTTTTTCTCCTGCAATGAAACCGAGCTCCAATTAACCCTAGACAAAGGTGGTAACTTTTTTTTCATACTATATTTTTATGACTATGTATTGAATGTTTTATGTCAAAAATAAAAGAGAAATAAAGGCAATTCATTTAACAGCCAACTACAGAGTAAAGTTTTAGTTGTTATTTGCCAAGAAACCTTTGACGTCTGGGGTGTGATTGCGCTGTCGTAGGTAAAATAATCGCCAAAGGCTATATATTGATATGGTTTTAATCGTATTACTTAACTATGAAAGGTGACGGTTTATTAATTTTGTTTAAAATTAAACCATTTGTCTTTCGTTTCTTTTTTTTTATTTTTTTTTTTATTACATAAACATTTAGTACATTTGTGTATTTTCGTTTTAGGAAGATCTTCTCATACATGGCGATTCCGTTTATGATATTATTGACAAGCAAGACCACGCTGCCATACAAGCTGAGCTTAATCGCAATGTGCCGCCGCAACCGGGGCAACATATGAGTTCAATAGCTTCAGCTGCCAATGCAATATCAAGTCTTGAAGGTGATCATAGAATGTTTCTTTGTCGCATGAATGTTAGTCGCAATGCTCGGAGACAAATGCGTTTCGGTGATCAGAAGGTAAGTGTGAAACACTCTTAAACACAACTAAATAATGTTGTTAAAGACTTTTAAATTTAATTCGAAAATCATCTACGTACATATGGGCTTTATTTAAAAAATATGAAAAAAAATGTTAACCCTTCTAACTCAAAGTGATGGTTATAATAAGCTCTTAAGTCATATAAACACTTATACTCATATGTCTAAGTTCACCTTTAGAATCATGCATATAATAAGAATTACAATAAAAACAATAAACGCAAAAAAAAAACAAAAAAAAAACAAGAAAAAACATTTATGCTTTCAGACTAGAACGCCAGGATATCTGCTGCTGCTGGCTGCTGAAAGCAGCTAAAGTGATTTATAAACTGACAAACGATGACAGTTGTTGGTGCTGTTATGTTTGAATCTCTTTACTGCATTTCTTTTTCCTTACTATTGTTTCTCGTTTTATAATTGGCCGCATCATGCCATCCTATCAACACAGTGTACTATATACGTATATATGTATGGATACGTATACAAAACACATATCTATCAAAACAAAACTGACTGTGGATCATATGTGCTTGGCTGGCAGACGTCATCATCTCGTTACTTCACATAGTCATCACGTTATATATCTAAGTAGCTAACATCAAACTTGAAAGATGATCGCCCCACCAGATAACGTCATACTATAATAGAGTTGTGTAGAGTTTGTCTTCTTTACTTTATTTATTTATTTATTTATTTATTTATTTTTTTTGTCGTCGTACCTACCACTAAGAAGTAGATTAATTTTGTCATCAAGAAATACGCATCGGATGCATAAGCATATTAAGCTTGAGTAAGGTTTTAGTGTTGCTTTAAGTGAGGAACATCAATAAAACCGCAGACGCTAGGTAACGAATTCAGGCTAACAACTAGTCTGGCGAGTCGATGTCACTTTATGTCAACGTTTAATTCATAGCGAACGAACACAACCATTAACATTACAAAAAATTATTATGTATTTGGTAAACCCTACTTACTCCAGCTATAACGATAGGTAATAGTGTCGATCTAAATATACATGTACATTTCGCAACAACTCTCCCCTATGATTAAGTCTACGATATAAATTGACTTTTTAGCGTACTAGAGGGGCATTGCGAACTTTATGTCATCGTTTCACTTAATACCATTACAACAGTTGTTTCTGGTGATAATTTTAATTCTTTCAGTCTAAAGAAACGATACGTAGGCGTCTTTGCTACTGGCAATTGGATGCTTTTTGTCTGCATTTTCCATACTTGGTGATACATGCGTATTCATGAACGTAAACTATTTTTAAGCCATTTATGCGAACTAAAGATTTACAGTTTTTCATGAATGAATTCAAGTTATACCCTATTTCTCCTTTCACTACTCTTCCTACTTCATTCCTGAAATCATTCCGACATACTTTATATTTAAAAAAAAACAAACGAAGTATTTCTTCTCTTATTTATGTATTCACGATGCTAATAATACTTGCTGCTCTTATCATTGTCCTCGTAAATTTTCTAGTGGAGCATATCCAAGGTTCGACCTAATTGAAATTCTTCTTCAGTTTTTTTTTTTCTTCCATTTTAATTGTTTTAATTAAATTTATAAAAGATTTTTAAGATTTTATATAAATGATATACGAAATCCTTTAAATTGCTACTTAAAAAAAAAAAAAAAAAAAAAACAATTATTTTTACACCTACAACTAACTAGGCAGCAATCATCCAACACATTGCGAAGAGCACACGACTTTATAAATATTTATATATTCATTTTGCTTCTTTGGTTTTCATTAATAAAAATTTTATGAAAAAAAAAATTGCTGTGAAAAGGTTCGTCCAAAAGTTACGAATTTAAAGAGCTAAAGAATTCTTATATTTAATTTGTTTTTTGATTGATTAAAACATTTAGAGTACACGCAACTCTTTTTTTATACGATACCTTCGAATACATTCCTGATACAATCGTGCAAAAAAAATCGTGTCAAAAAATGCATATAACATACGGTAAATTTGGGGATATTTTCCACGCCTTTAAAAAATCGTGTGAGATGAAAAATCCCCAAATATTTTCTCAAAAAACCGTGCAAAAAAAGTAATCCGTATTACAAACCAATTCGTTTCTGTTACAAAAAACAAATTTAAAATTGATGTACAGTCAAAATTCAATCCATAAACACGCGAAATTTAAAATTAGAATTAAAAATCAATTTCGCGTGAACCAAAAATGCCATCATCAGAAGATATGTCTGATATGTCTAGCACAACTGTCGGGTTTAATTCAAATGCAGAATGATCATAAAATTCGGGTATTTCTCGTAGTAGACCAAGTCACTAACGCATGTAAGTGTGACAAGATTTCTGATCACGGCATTCCCCCATTTGTATTTTGTTTCTAGAAGATACTGTCAAAATGCGAATTAGAAAAATTCGTACTACTTCAAAATCGGGTAAAAAAGTAGACCTAAAAAAATGACGTGTAAACAACACCGTGTAAAAAAAGAGTTGACTGTGCACTTTTCTTCGTTGTTCTGTTTAATGCTTTAAAAATTAGGTTAGTGATTTTCTAATAATATGGTGACGAGTCAAATGAAGCATATGTGCCGAAGGAGAGTCGAATAGATGGCAGACAAACTGACGATTTTGATTCAGAAAATCGATTGAAACGCATAAAATTGGTAGTAGGAATGGTCAAATAATTATAACCAATATAATAAGGTGTAGTGATCGATTTTCAAAACTCTCCACACATAGGCAATAGGGATGACCATGGCGAGGCTAACGGGCAGCAGAAGATTATAAAGCCGAATTGCTGTTTATGTCTGTTTTAATAAACTCACCCAGCTTACGTCTTGTTTACAATCGTTTCTTAAATTTCGGAATCCGCTCTCTCATCTTATTCCTTTTGGCCACAACTTCACGACCTTTTGAGTGTGACAACAAACCCGAATTAAACTAGAGAACGATGCTTTAGGTGCTGCCCCGACCATGTATATCGAAAAGCTCAAATGTTCATTGGCGACAAACGTGCGTCCAAAACTCTCGATACTCTTAAGGATCAGCGTAACATAGACGGCACTGTATTTACGTATGGATATGGCCAGGGTAAGTTCTCCATAGAGGTAAAGGAGATCTGCCGCCCAATTAATTCGTTTTACTAAGCATTCCTCCCCACTCCTCCCAGGGTTGCCCGCATACCATAAAAAACATTAGGGCAATTGCTCGTTTTTTAAACATAATGCCCATGTTTGGAACGATCTAAAAGAAAAAGCTTAGAAATCCAAAAGAAAGCATTAATAGTGGAATATACCAATGTCGGGTTTAACATGATTCGCGGTGTCAGTTGGTTTAACTGGAATGGAGATTATACTGATCCAATACAGGCAAGTGCACCGACATATTGGGGAACGTAGTTGGGAAAACTTATTTGCTATGTCATATTGATTAGAAAAGCGTAGGATTTTTAGTAGAACTTACCAATGTTAGGCTTAATATGTTTCGCCGTATTAGTTAGTTTACCTCGAATGGCAGGAGCAGAAATTGTCCAGGTTAAAATTCCACTTTTTTCGCTGACTTCAACAAGTCATGAGAGTTAGCGTCAAGAATGAATTTACTTAAAAGTCGGAGTCGAACAAAAATCATTCGGTGATAAAAAGAAAACCTTTTAAAATCATTTCAATTAAAATGCACACCAGTCCAACGCGATGGGTAGCGATGCTTCGAAAAATGAGAAGGATCGCAACGCTGTAACAAAATTCTTCTCAAGTGAAGATATAAAAAAAAGAAGGCAGAACTGTCACTCAATCTTATTACTTATAAAATATATAAGTACATGTGTCATAATTAAATGTGCGCAGTACACACACAAGCGCATTGTTAGACGATCATCCTTCACCTTTCTTTGTTGAGTGCAGCGGAAATGATCGTTTTCCCTTTCCTTCAATTGTTTTTTTTTTTTTTTTAAATTGGTTCTTGATTCCGTATTGATATAATGGCCGTGGCGGTCCAGCTATTTGCGAATCAGTTTAATTAAAAATTATCATACATTGACAAACAAACACATTCACTTTCCGATTGTGCTCCAAGTAAATATTATGCTTTAAGGTCATTAAACAATTAGATTAAAACTGCATAATATAATGTACGTAATACGTATATATGTAAATATGTGTGTATATCTGTTGTTATTATTGTTGTTGTTTTTTTCAGGTAGTACTAGTTCAGGGTCATTATTTGTCATTTCTGCCACTATGTAGCCGCAATGAGCCTGTTTTTTTAGCCACATGCACACCGATCGCTATGCCAGAAACTAGAGAATGTGTCGTACAGGGAGCCACAAATGTTTTTACCGCCGTTCACTCTATGGATATGAAAATTGTTCACATTGACAAGAAGTTAGTTGAAAAAGTTTATATTTGCTGTAGAAGAACAAAAGAAAAAAAAAAACAAAAAAAACAAAAACAAAAACCAAGCAAAACAACTATCTTTGTATTCATTACAACAGCAGTATTAATATTTTAAGGTAATTTTTGACATTTCATTTTCAGTGGAGAATTTCATTTAGGTTATTCAAGAAATGAAATTCAAGGAGTGTCTTGGTACACTTTAATACACACCGATAACTTACGTGAGGCGCAAAGCAAACATCGGCTAAGTAAGTGAATTTTCATATATTTTCATAAGTAAAAGCAAAAATATTCTCATTAATATTGATGACGAATAAATATTTCGCAGTAACTCAGTCAGAACAAGATCGTTCGTGTATTTTGCTTATACGCATGCAAAGATCAATAGGCGATTTCATATGGGTACATGTGGTATTGCAAGTGCGTGATCCTCAGGATTCTAATCAACAGCCAGTTATTGTTTCCACAAATCAAGTACTTAAGTAAGCTTACATAGTTAACTTAGCAATTAGTGAGGGAATCAAGAAAATTTAATATGAAATATTATTTCATTTATGTATCTCTCTATGTAGTGAACGAGAGGCTTCCGTTATGATTTTAAATTCTTGGCTTTACCATTATTATACAGTGCAGTCAAAAATTCAATTTGGTTTACCGTATGATAACGTCACCAGAATTGGTTCAAATACGACGTCACCTACAGTTAATACGGCACCAGCATATTACCATCATTTTCCTCATCATCATCATCATTCGGCGACTACGAGCTATTCGCCAACGACAATGCTAGGATCGCCTTATGCAAGTCTCCATTCACCTTCCAATCCTCATGCTCATCATCATCATCATCATTTTCATCATATATCACAGTTGCCATCGACATATCATCATGCTATGGAAACAGCGGACTCTTCTACGACAATACTCGAGCGTATCACTACTAATGCCACAGAGACTGATGCCATAAATAATATAATTAATTTGAAAAATTTACCTAAGCCCACCGTAGAACCTGTTGATTATAGTCAACTGGCAGACGTAACACAACATACACCGTCTCCTACGCGTCCACCATCTTCGATTAAATCGAACGGTGGAGAGTTACGTTGCGAAAGTGCTAATAGTTCGATATCAAGTAACACATCGGCCACAATGGGTCACCTATCACTTAGCAATCATAGTTATAGTAATCACAATCGAGCACGCTCGCCCCCTCAGAAGCGTAAAGCTCTTGGCAAATTAGAACCTTTGTATATTCAGGAAAATTCCCAAGATGTCACCAATCTTAGTGTTAACGAACTGGACAATTATGCAATACATGCGAATCGTTCGGTTGCCTTATCTCATGAGTCACATTCTTCGGTAATTTTTGCTACCGTTGTGCCAACACGACCGCGTTTATTAAATAAGGTTTTCTCAAGTGATCCAGCCGATTTTATCGATCAATGGAATCCTAGTCCGCCGTGGTCGGAAAATGCTCAAAAGTTATCATTTGAAAATACTTCAACAACGCCGCAACAAGAGCTAAGTCCTTGCATAACTACTACGCCGCCAACTCCTAGCGCTCCGTTAAGTAATGCGACCACCTGTATACCGGGTCTTCAAACTTTCGGTTCGGCTTTTTCATTCGAATGGATGCCCGAACAATTAATGCCGGTTGTGGATGCTTGTGTAACATATCCGCGAACCGACGGTATGCCTATCGTTATGACTCATAGTCATCATACTCATAATTCTCATTGCCCGCCATCATCATGGCCCTCGCATGTTATACCCACAGATACTTATAGTCATTTAACGATACAAAATCAACGAGCCGTCGATCGTCACTCCCCCAGCAGAGACGGGCAAACCGAAATGCATGCGACCGCACAAAAAACTCGCATAATAACATTAAACGACTTGAATGAAGATGAAGCTAAAAAAAAAGGTACGTAACACTCTCTAGTCTAGGCATATACGCCTATATACATATGTATTAGTGATTTTCATAGTTATTCTCTTGTTTTTTAACAAAGGAAAAAAACAATATTTTATATAATTTCAGAATCTCCGAGTGGTTGTGAATTACAGAAAAAGAATAACTAACTAAATAATAAAAAAAAAAACCCTACAAATATATTTAGACACCCGCATACATACGTATATGTATATACATATGGTATATATGTACGACAAGTCTATCTACGTCCATATATATATATAAAAAGATATGCCTATATATATATATACATATATATATATATATATATATATATATAAATATACACGTGTATGTATTTATATATATGTATATAGATTCCTATTGAATCAACGCGCTAAGTGATAGTAGATTCTAATTAAAAAATCTAATTTATTTTTATAGCACGTAAATGAAATAATAGTGCAATTGGTTATAAAAATAGAGAAAATAGTTTATAGATAAGAAGTACAAGTTTTTTTGTTTAATATTTTTTTTTTTTTTTTTTTACAATTACTTTAGTCTCGCGAAAAGCTTTTTCACCTAGGTTTACACATATATATATATACTTGTAGACATAGAGATTATTTGTATGTGTTTTACCATTATTTTTTTTTATTTTTTTTTTTTTTTAAGTTCCAAACTTGATAATAAAAATAATTTATTACATTCTCCAATAAAGTTTAAAGTTTAATTTATGATCGAAAAGTTTTACTTTTTTCCATTATTGAAAGAAACATCTTTAGCGGAACGTATTGTCAAATATATCGAACAAATAAATTAAGAACAGTTAAGGATATATTCACTCCTTTACAGTCCTTGTGAGGTTTATGTTTTCAAAACCATGAAAGGCTGATTTTCATATTCCTTCCACTTGTACGTAACATAATCACTTACATGTAGCATAAGTGTCTGCTGTCTGATATTGTACCCTTTGTCCTCGTACGACAACATCAAGAGATCGGAGACTGTAAACGGATAGAAGCGCGTGTCGTTGAAAAGCTAAATAGTTAGATAATAAGGGGAGTTTCCTTTCTTTATACCAGAGACGGTTGCACTAAGAAAATACAAGTGCTGAAATTATTATGTAATCAGATGGACGGACGCAACTTACTTATCGGACAGGCTGATTTTATGCCCTGGATCCATCTATACATTGCCCGACCTACTGTCTTCGTCGAACTATGATTGTAACCGCTTTGGCAGAAGAAGAACCTAAATCTATATGAAACTATTTTTTGAAATTTTTTTGATTATGAAAATTTTTCATAAAAATCCTTCATTTTTGCAGAAAATGTGGAAATATGGAAAGAAAGAAAACATAAATATATTGTATGTAGATATGACATAAATGCTCGTCTTAGAGTAAATCAAATTTTTAGCAAGTAAAGATATAACGGGTCAAGCCTTATCGCTAAATATTTTACAGTACCTGGTTTAATACAGTTAAGCATTTAAAAACGTTTCAAAATATGGCGTTATATAGGAAGTGGTGAAAAATGTCCTCAATCCGAAGCATTTTCAACAGGGCTCGTCCTTGGGCCACAAAACATCGGGCTATGGTAAGTTTCATAAAACTATCACTGCACGTTGAACAAATGGACAGACAGGCGAACGGACAAATGGGCAGACAATCTTAAATCAATTCCACCTTTTCTACACCGATCGATTCAGAAAGTGATTCTGCATGAAAAAAGTTGGGTCTATTTCAAGATTCTTCTGGGCATTGCACACATTGGCGCAAACTTAACATATTAAATGACTCGTGTCATAAGCGATGCACGACATACCAACAATAGTGGAGAAAATATCTATAGAGGAAAATTGCCGGAAGCGCCATAATTAGGTAAGTTTTAAGTATCAAACCATTCTCAATACCAAAGAAAGTTCTCTAAAAAAATTAACCTAAGGATTTGAAAGTTAAACTTTCAATTTGCACGACAGCTTATGTAAAGGCTGAACCCGCGCGAGCTAAGTAGTGTTTTTTTCACATCTTTACAAAAATTATTCCTAAAATGAAGCAGGCATTGCATCTTAGTGGAACAGATCTAGAATGCATTTATGTTAAGTATAAGACTTTCTTGCAGAGACTTATATAACACAAGACTTCTTTACGTTGAACATTTTTAGAGTTTTTTTTCTTCGCAGCTTAACTTTATGGCTTTATAGTTTGCTTGACCTGAAATAGGCGCAGCAAGTTGTAAAAATACAAATGTCGTAGACGGACATTCTTCATAAATGAAACAAGAAATCTTGGAAAGAAATTAAATTTTAACATAGCACATAATCAACAGCAAACACGGATTAAAATCGAGAAATTCTTACGTATATTACAGGTTGTAAGACTTGTAAATACAAACTTTGAAGTTTAAAAGAAAATGTTTACAAATAGCTCAATAGTTTTTCCTAGACACAGCAAAGTATCATTACAAGATTTTGTCTTTACCAAATTTTCAAAAATATTTACGTTACATCTACCAAAGTTAGTTTTTTTTATAAAATGAAGAATTTACACTTAAAGGTCAAAAGTATAGAATGTTTGTAGGCCGAAGACATTTTGAGATTATTTTTAGAAGCTAGAACAGCTTCAGCGTCGGCTTGACAGTTAGTTTGCTTGGCAGGAAGTTTACAACAAGTTTACACAACTCGGAAATTTTTATAGACATAGCAAGTTATCGATATGCTAGTTTCTCTATATGAAATACTTTTCCATTCGTTTAAATCGAAAAGATTTTTTCATTTTTTCTCTCATTTTCTAATCATTATCATTATTGCTGCGGAAGCTCTTAGTTTCAGAGAAGATCTCGAATTCTTCTTCGCACGTCGTAGGCAAGACGCCAGGAGCGAGCGACTGCTGACCGCGGCGGATAGCCGACAATTTCGACGATGCAGATGCAGTTGACATTTAATCGCATGATAATTTAAGGTAAGAAACTCTGTAATTTTTTTTTACATCTTATCATATTTCTCTTTTTTTGTAAAATTTTTGCATTTTAAATACTTTTTCCTTCGATCTGCACTTTAGTTCTTGCATTCCATAGATTTTCCTTGTTTTTTTTTGTCTATCATGCTCAAATAATAACCGGAACATGATAAGTGTTTAATAAAAACAAGCGCAACACTCGATAATTTTGAAGCCAGCATTTCAAATAAGTAAGAAACTACAATCAGAAGTGACCGCATTTTTCATTCCCATGCAAATATGGGAATATTTATTGTTCCTCTTTTATATAACCCCTTCTTTTTGTTTTCGGAACCGCGGTATTCTCACTTTGCAGTGCACGGTGGCCGTGCTTCTTCGTCAATTTGGCCCATTTTCAATGCCAACCCGCAAGATCTGCTAATATTTTTCTCGAATTTGAAGCCGATATCTTGTAGTTTATGAATAATGATCAAAAACTTAATTTGTTATGTCTTTTGGATAACCGAAGTGTTCTCAGTCTACCTGGCGTGTACCTGTAGGCGTGTCCTCCGACCGATTTCAATACCAATTCGCCTACAAAACCTTCCAATTTTTCTGCCAAATCTGAAGGCAGTAGCTTCATCCGTAGGGACAGAAAAATGTTTACAACAGATGGGCAGACAAACATGCTTAAATCGATAAAGAATTCGACGACATGATCAGAAATATATACGCTTTGTAGAATATCTGAAAGCGACAGCTTCATCCGTAGGGACGGAAAAATGTTTACAACAGACAAATGCTTAAATCAATGAAGAATGTGATGACGTGATCAGAAAGTCAGAAAGTTGTGGAGTCCCTGCACATCTCTTCGGTATGTTGCAAACGTCTTGACAAGATGAATATACAATTCCGTGATGGGTACAAAAAAGGAGAAAAGTTCAGTTCCTTGCTAGTGAAGGCATCTGTTTACTAGTTCATAATGTGCTGCAATACAAACCGTGTAACAATCAAAAACAAAGTTTGTTCTTCTAAGGGAACTTTTGACTTTGTAACCATTATTTGAACGAGCTTTCAAGAAGACAGCCGTGGTCAACTCTATTTCGCCATTCACGCTAACCAAAAATGTGAATGCTTTACAAGATCTTCGATTCGCATTGCAATGCTTAAAATGGATTTCATATACAGATCTCTCTTCGTATCTTCATTCTGGCTCTTCGTCTGTTAAATGCGGCGCAGAAAGCAGTTCCAACTTAATAAAGGCGAATTGTCTTTAAGAACAAAAGGAGACTACTGTAGGTTTTGAACATTGCCCTGCACCTCCCATGTAATATAAGAGATCTTTATGCGATCCCGATGAAAATAACTTGAACTCTTGCCAGTAGCACACTTTCTATTCCAGATATAAGGGAACTATAGATCAAAAGAAACGAGTCTTTCATTTGGCCGGACAAGTTTGACTAGTATTCCACCCGCGCTTTGCATGGAGCGAAAATGTAGCATTCATCTCTCTGTGGTTAAGAAATTATGAATTTTAAATTATGGCCCATTAACAAGCTGCCCTTCGTTGGACAGCTCATACCACAGATGATAGGTCAGCCTTACTTATCAATCGACCCTGAATTGAATTTATAAGTAAACTCTTATTTAAAGATGATTTTACTTTTGCTCTTAATTATAATTAAAATTCCGATTCTCCTGAAAGGAAAGAAACTTGTTTTCGTAACATAATGAAAAAAAATGACTTTTCTAACACATTAAAGCCATCTTTTAGTTGAAACTTTGCATTTGTATAAAATGGATATAACATATCAAAAGGAAGGAGATTTTGCAGAAGGCCAACCACATATAAACCATAAATAAATATCAATTCAACACAGATAATCACGACAGAAATTCTAACCGTGAGAAAATCAATTTCTCTCATTCGCTTTACCAGGCGCTTTGGTGTATTATTATTATGCAATAGCCTTTTGTGGGGGTAAACTCCTACCAATTCATAGTCTAATCACTATCACTATTATGTATGGCAGATATATATATATGTAAGCATAGGAGTTTCTTTATTCCGCGCTCTCTCTCTCTCTCTCTCTCTCTCTCTTTCTCACCCAATTCCTTTTCTTCGTTTCCATACTTAGTTAGTTAACATTAATGAGAAAAATTACGCTAATATTCTTAAACTATTCTGCATACTTGGTCGAAAATCATTATTAGGGAATGTATTTAAATTTTCGAAAAAGAAAAGAAACAAAAAAAAAAACACAAAAGTTTAAATGGAATAAAAAAAACAAAAAGAATTTTTTTCGTACATATGAGATACAAGTGTTGGTACACTTAAATATGGCATCAGGCAGGGTTAGTTTGTTTATTTGTTTCGTTGGTTGGTTGATTGTGTGTTTGGTTGTTTGCTTGGTTTGTTCGTTTTGCAGCAGTTAGTTCAAATTTAAAGTCAATAGGTATTTAGAAGACGCGTTGGACTCTTTTTCTTTCTTTCTGAGACGAAGACGACGACGACGACAACAACGACGACGACGACAGATCATTCTCAGAAATATTGGTGTAGGTCATTGAAAGATAACATGCTGTGTATTTTCATTGTATGCAAATGCGCCACAATTCACCAATTCCGAGGTTTTGTTGCAAGGATGCAATGAGAGTTCGCGAAATGAAATAAAAAGGGTTTTTATTTTATAATTTTTTCTTTTCTTTTATTTTCGTTTTGTTTTCTTTTGTAATTTTTTCCTTTATTTTTTTTTTTTTTTTTAATTTTGTGGTGTATGAGCATAATGTATATAAACGTTGGTATATATATATATATAGATATGTGTATATATATATATATATATATATATATTAATATGTGTGTAGATTTATATGTAAGTCTTGTGGCGTCTCTCAACTTTTGCAACATTGTGAAAAGATGTTGAATTTTACCCACGTTGCACTTCCATTACTATTGTTTTTGTCTGCTCTGTTTCTTGTTCCTCTGTACAACGTTACATTCTTCAAAAAATATGTAAAGTTTTACTTGTGTTGTTTTCTATATTCAACATTTTACTGCCACTCGAACAAAAGTCTCTTTAGTCAGTCTCTTGAGCAGCAACAGCTTTAAATTTAAACTACAAACCATACCCATAGAAACAGCAACAACAGCAGCAGCAGCAGCAGCATTCAGCATCAGCCTCATCAGTATCACCAGCAGCAATAGTATTACTATCAACAGCAGCAGCAGCAGCAGGAGCAACAGCGGCAGCACAAACTTTTGCAGCAACAGCCATAACAAAAGTAAAAACTCGCGACTACTTGGCAACATTTAAAGCACATAAAACGCATTCGTGTTGAGGTCACGACACGATTTTTGTACCGAATAGCTTCGATATTGGGAACTTTGCTATGAAAGTATCACAGTAGACATATGTTTGTTTGTATATACACACACTCACATAGTATATATATATATATATATATATATATATATATATATATATATACGTACGTACCTAGGTTGCAGTGTAAGCCTTTTTTGCATTGTGGGAGGGAAGGATACATTGCCTGCTTTACTTGGCTCCC
>CCAG010012732.1:0-115723 GCA_001077435.1 Glossina morsitans morsitans
AAACAAAAAAAAAAAAATACGAAAAAATAGTTGACTGATAATGAGTGTTAAGTCTTTTGATTTTTTGGATTGTGTTAAAAGTACAGCAGCTAAATAATGTGATTTGAATTTTACAAACGTGAGCACCTCGACTTGAATACGTTATTTTACAATGAAAATGTAATCGCATAGTAGTCTTATTATTCTAGTAGTTATATACGGAAAACTATGTAGAAAAAATTTTGTACACAATACCTCAGTTGCATAAATGCATACATACATACATACATACATACACACGTTATATATATATATATATATATATAAGCGAATGCTTTAACATTCATTGTCTTTACAGTATAGTACTACTATAGAATAGAAGGGCAGATAATATTCATACAAATATATATGTATATATATATCTATATATCGTAGTCTGTGGTGGCTCAAACTAAAAACTTATGCATATGACATTAAAACAAGTGAAAACAACTGAATATGTTCACCAATCATAAGCCAATAGTATTTCTGGGAAAATTTTTTACTTAAAATTTTCTATATAACATACTTATGCGATACAGGATTTATTTATATTAACTTTGGTTATATGTTAGTTTAAACTGCCTTAAAATGAATATATCAGCTTTCTTTTTTCATTTTATTCTTACCTAAAATTTTCGCAAAGTTTACTTTGAAGGCTTTTCAAATTTTAGTAAAATTATTATAGTAATCGGAAAGAGATTTTATACTGAACATGCAAATGTTCCATAAGAGTCTCCATATTTTTGATTGGCATTGATGGAAGTCAGAAGAAGAATCAATATAAAAATATTTTTATTCTTTTATTTTTTGGATGACTGGCCATTCAGCTTATGTTTCGTATGCATGTGGACGTGGTGGTGATCGGGGAGGGTCATAGGAAGGAAGTACTGTTTACGAACGTTCGACTTGAAATTGGAGACATCAGGTACGACAGGAAAGACCATAGCAAAAAAGGACAAGTCCCGGTAGTGTGTTGTGCGGTGTACACGTAACTCAACAACGACTGGGTAAGAACCCTAAGAACGACGTGTAGTCCTGTTAAAGGATTAAATTGATGGACATATTTTTTTATCTCTGTAGAACAATTGCTCTGGATGTACTTGTACATAAGCACAACACAGCCCACTTTACGCCGATGGTCGAGAGTATTGAGAGTTCTGCACCCGAGCCTTTCGCTGTTTGGAGTCTCCCGCGCGCACATGCGAGTTATACTCTAATTTTGGCCGGGCATAGGCGGATATCAACTGCACTAAAGTATTTTTTCGCACCGCTTTAAAAAACCTAAGCTCTTGACTGCGTTTTTCGACACGTCTGTCCAACGAGCAACGTTTTGTATTCTCATGCCGAGAGCATCAATGGTTGTCGATTCTTTTACAGTGATTCCCATCACAAAAGAGAGAGGGGGGAGGGAGGACTCACTCACCATTCCTCCTTGGTTTTTGGTGACATAATGACTGCGTACGCGTTTGCATACCCACCAATCTAATTATAATCACGACTTAAACTCCAAATCACTCTCAGTCTCGGCAACAAAGGGAAGCCACAGCACTGCTTGCAGACGTATTTCCTATATAATCACATATAACTATGCGGATCCAAATGATTTGAAAAGTCGTGCGCAGAATTTTATGGAACTGAGAAGTGATAGAGTCGGTGAGCACAAGACAACAGTATACCAATAATTTTTTAGAGACATTTTAAATCTGTCGAGAAAAATTCAACAGCACTCTAGGAAGTACGGATTATCAAATTGCAAGAGTAGCCTTAGGCCGCATAATGCCCAATAACTTGAAAAATATTACAGACCGAAGTGACAGAAAACACGAATGTTCGTTCCGAACCTGGGAGAATGCCCTCGCGGGAAATTGCTATTTGTGTGGAGAATGTGATCTCCTTGAATGCTGGCAAAGTCTTTCCGGATTGTTTCGTGGAAATTGTGTTTACCCCAAAGTCGCTGGGCCGTTAAAAAAGGGAGCATCGCTTTGCCCAAAAGAGGGGAAATGTTCCATATCAATATTCTCCTTGCAACACTGCTTTAGTAGATGTCACAAACGGACAATAGTTATAGCTGCTTATTTAACTCGTGTGTCTCAGGAACACTGTATTTCTATGTATACCTCGTGTGAACAATGAACAGTTATGTCTATTTCAACTATGCATTTGTCCAAGAGCTTGAATTAAACTGGAAAACTTCGTTGAAGGTAAAAAGTTCCGAATAAACTCGTGGTAATAAAAATTTAAATTAGGCAGTAATTTATTGCCATTTTGGATGAACGTGACGCAGTCGTAAAAACATCGATCCATTGCGACGATCAAGGCTCCAAACTGTAACTTTTAAAAGATTTCAAGTTAGCCACCGACTGACGACGTAAATTGAAGACTTGTCTGTCCGTCCATTATACAGGCCCATCGGCATGCATTAAATCTAAAGGGTTTCAATTTAGTCCAAATCCTTGCAAAGTGCTGCCAAATTGTATAACGATAAGTATGATACAATATACGATCGATAAGCCGAGAATTGATAATCGTCGCACTATCTTGCAGTCATACACCAGCATCTGGCCCAAATCGAGTACTTAATATTGCAATAATAAAATTACATACACAATCCCGATCTTTTTCTATTATTGGTGTTTGTGCAAATCCTTATATGGTAATAGGTTGAGGAAATGTACATTATTCGCTTGTAAAATAAACTGTTTAACGGATTATAGAAAGTTCGTAAAATCAAGACAAAATATTCAAAGTGAAATTTTGCGGAAAAAAAAAAACGAAGAAAACATCATAGTATGTCTTCTACCAAAGCACATAAACTTTTTTACAAATCCTTTTATGATAGAAATATAATATTGTATGTGTGTATATCGTAGTACAAACGCGATATATATATATATAAAAATGTATAAATCAAAGGATTTTTATATTTAACATGAAAAGCTATATGCAAAGTGTATATAAATCAATGCATTTAGTCGTCTTGATTTCTGCCTCAGTCCGGCAATCAGTTCATTTGTCTTTTGGAAAATGTTCATCTCTTAAATAACAAATAAGATATGTTTACCTTAGAATGCAATTTTACTACTCAATGTGTTTTTTTTTTGCATTTTTTATTACCAATAGGTCAATGGGTCAATCTAGATTATTCCCACTCTGAACTTTTAAACTGCTCCAATAAATATATGATTGCACTATCCGTTGCTTTGCGTTTGCGAATTATGCAATTTCTTGTGAAAGCCATTATATGCAATAAATTCTTTCATTACACTGCTACCAACAACGCTAGGTATTGTATGTTTTTCCTTTCACGTGTAACAGCAAACAATGGGTGCCAAGGATTCCATTATTTGTATATTCTTTTTAAATTGCATTCAATGTTTTCCTTTTTTTGAGTTACTAGATTATAAGAACACTTCGGAGATAGAAGATTGATAATTTGATGAAGCTTTCGAAACTGTTGTGTATTTTGTGAGACATCAAGCAAAAAAAACAAACGTTTAATGAATTGTTAAGATATGCCTTAAGGCAATTTGGTTTTAGCTGCTTCTCCATCGTTTGCTGAGATGCTGCTGTTTTATTGAAAGGTCTTCGGTTAAAGAAAAAGAGTCCAAAAACCAAGCCGCGTTTTTAGAAAGGTAACCGTGGGAATCTTCAAAACACCAGTCCTTCGAGTGAAACTAGAAACACAGAACACAGTTATAAAAGTAAATGCGGGCAGCATTATCTACGTTATGAGTAAAACCGTGTTCGGCTTGAAAGTACGGCGTCAAGAACGGAAAAGTAGCTGAGGTAGTTTTTCGCTCTGCGTTACATTGTGAGGAACGTGGACCGAAAGTTCATACATTTTTTTATTTTACATTAAAGGATTGTAGAAATCCCTACATTTAGCCAGTTACGAAGGGCATAGAGGCTTTTAAAAGCCGGGAATTGCCCTCCATCGGTGGAGGTTTTAGAGATCAAAAGACGCGCTTAGCCTTTATCTAGGTAGGCAAAGCCAGTTCAAAGCGACATTCGCTCAGATGACTTCCATTTACTTACATTTCAAAAGCTACCGCTTTGCAATATTGTGTGTTTAAAAAAGTATATGCTATATGCAAGCTATGCGCAACTGTACAATACATCATAATTAAGCGGAAAGCGTAAAAAAACGCCATTTGCAGGAAACTGTAATTTTCCTGCTTAATTCGAAGCGTAGTGCTTCTTTCTGTTATTAACAGAGTATGTCCCCTATGCGTTTAACACGACGATGATCGGAAAGAAGCAGGTGAGAGAAGTGGCCGAAGTCTAGTACGCGTGCGCCCAATCAGTAATTGTTATGCTTCTACCCACCGAGCACGACCAAGTATAATCTAAGGCACTGAGACTTGAACTCGCAACTCTTATGTACTCGGCTAGGGAGCATGCTCTAAATGCGTTACGACATCCAAAGCCCCAATACTCACGATCTGAGTGAACCATTATCAGCGGCGTCATATAGGTCAGCTTAATGTATTGTAGTTTATTCTAAGCTAACAAACCCGCCTCTAGGAAAACATGCCAATAACCATTGATGCAACTGAGATAGAAACCGGGGCCATCTACCAAGAGTCATGATCGCGTAAGTTTTTAGCAAACCAAAGTCCCACTCCTTATAACACAACTCTGCCAGGGGATGTTACAGTCCAGTGGGATGGCTTACCTTTGCCGCCATTATCAATAGACGTTACTCCTTCTGGTTAGCACTGGTTTTACTAAATCACTTATTATCTTTGCGAATAGCGCTTCAATCCTTGCAGCAATACCCAAATATGGCCACTTTTGCGAATAACCTCAAAACTCGAATTGTCCGCTTCGCATTTTATTCACATTCTATTATTGAAAAATACATTGAACAAATTAATTAGTAACTTCTTTTATAGTACCCCTATCAGATGTACTAAAGCATCGACGGACACTTATTTGCACACCTAATATTTAAATAGTGTTAATAGAAAGTCATAAAGTGTGGCTATAGAGAATAGTCGGATTAAAGTTCACGGATTCTTGCACTTTCACTCGAAGTGTACTTTCGATAATATGGCTTTCCAACAATCACTTCTGCGATCTTATTTTAATAGCCGGCTATTTATTCAGGAGTCGGTTGCGGGAAAAAAATCTTCAAGGTACGCAAAGAAACATACCATGACCGCTGCTTCTTTTCGATGCTTTCTAAGCCTTCATTCTCTCAACATCTTGGAGACAATTGTAACGAAGCCACTCATTATTCACAATGAGTCGGTTGAAAAAACTATATAATTTATATATGAAAAACTTGTTACTTTATTTCGGCAAATTTTTCTTTTCAAAAAATGTATTATTAAAATTAAGTTGAAAAACTATTTAACTCCTTTCGTTTACGTGCTAGATTTACTAAATGCTATGACGAAGGGTCAAAGTCCCCGCCACTGCGTATCTAAGTATTGTGTACTTTAAAATGCGTCTCTAATGATATTTATAATCGAGATTGGAATATATTATATATATATATATATATATAGTATATATAATACGGTTAAAATCTGTAAATATTATTTAGCTACAGTTATGGATCTAAATAGTTATCAGGCAAAAAAACAAAAAAAAGGGAGGTTATTTTGTATGCCGATGCAAAATCCATACGCCTCCCACCATAACTAAACGTTTTGTAATTCATATGGCACTTACACTTAAGCGAGTACACATAACCATTAATACTTGACTACGTGCGTTATCATGAATGTTTGCTCTGATGAAACCTTTAGTAAATCAAATCCAACAACAGCAGTAACAGCAACAACTATAAAATATCGTGGATTAGTAATGCCAGCGATAGTGTAAAATTTGAACTTGGCCAGGAAGGAAGGGAGCAACAGTAACAGTAGAGAAAATAGAAGAGAGAGAGTTGAAGAGAGATAGAGAAAAGCATTTCTATCTTTTAAAGTGTAGTAGAAGAACAGGAAATTTGACGCCGCTTTTTCACAATTCACATGGCCCGCGAATGCTTTTCTTTTTTTTTTGGTTTTTTTTTTTTTGTGTTACACTATTCTAGTCAAAAATTAAACGATGACTTGAAACTTGAAATGAATTTTTAGAACTATTGAAAGACAAAAAAAAAAAAAAAATTCCAAACAACAGTTGTCAGCTATAAACGACTCACGAAGGCTGAACATTACACATTACGTACGTATTTATAACATTTTGTTGGCAAGCGTAAAAGCAAAATCAATGTAGTCGTCTCTATCTGCCTGTCTGTCTGTCTGTCCATCTACTTAACAACTATGATAACGAAACTTTGCCGTTGTCAAGAGAAAGAAATTTTCTCCCAAACTTTTTCACATCAGATTAAGTTAGACAATCAAATAAATCGATGTATGACCTCGCCCATAACTATCAAAGATGTTGATAGTTTTATATGTTTTTCTAATTATTACCTGACCGCTTAGAGCCTAGCTTGGCCTTTTAAGTTTTATAATACACTTGATAAACTCTCAAGCGACTCGAAGGGATCCTTACATATAATGACGAAATCTTAATGTGCTTACACAAACATGTGCTTACATGTGCTTACATACAAACTCCTATAAAGTGCTGCCAAATCGTGCACAGGTCTATTTAATAACATACGATAGCAGCAGTATGATATACGATCCATATATAGAGTAATTGAGAAGCTGCATTCAAAATATCGTATCCGAACTAGCGATGGGTATTAAAGGATTCGACCCAAACCCAATATAATTAATAACTTCTCCTTATTTATTTGTTTGGGCATTACTTCATAATTGTTTATTTTTCTCTACTTAATTGCAAGTACTTCAAGGGAGTCTTTTATGACACAGACGAACAAAAGATTTTTAGGAAATTCTGATCGACGTAGTGAGTGGATGTGAGTTGTGTTGTTACTTAAGTTACTCAAGTTAGGTTACATGTTACCTAATAAATTTAATATACATTGGTTCGTTTCCTTGTTGATGATGGTCATAAAAGCGTTTTAAATATTGTGATCCGCAGTAGTTGAACTTGCGTTTTAGTTCAAAAGTAACAACGACCCAAATGATTCAATGGTTGCTGTGTAAAGGCTGTAAAATTATACATACATTAATTTTTTTTTTTTTTATTTTTTTTTATTTTTTTTTTTTATTGCCAAAACTGTTAAGAAGCAACATGTAGAGCACTCGATTTACACATCTTCGAGATGTGTGTACTAGAGGGGCACACGAACTTACCTCCTAACATACACAAAATTGCGAATGACTTTGTGTGTGCGCAATGAATGCAGGCGGCCAGACTTACTAATTCTGTTGCACTTGTAACATAAACTGGGCAAAAAGTATAGCCGCTTAAAAATTTTGTAACTATACTTCATCCACACTCCACACTACACCATCACCATCACCATCACATCGTCGTCGTCATCGTCATCCTCATCGTCATCATCAACATTAGCATTATCATTATCGTCATGATCATCATCAACATTATCGTTTTCAGTGACGACGGCGACGGTAACGCAGTGGTCGGCGGCAATGGCGGTTTGGAAAAGATTTCGAACGACATTAGAGCAGTCAATCCATCATGGTTAAACATTACCATAAATTACACAGAAATAATTGATTATTACGAAAGTTCCAAACTGCGACTCTAAGGTAAAGTGTGGTGGTGGCGTTGTGGTGTGGTGATGTGGTATGTATGTATGTATGTATGTGTGTGTGTGTGTGTGTGCTCTGATATTGTATTGGTGATGGTGGCAGTTGGTTGGTAGTGGCGTTGAGGCTTCTTTCTATACAGCCATCTAAGCAGTCGTTTACTTTGCAGGCCATTATCCTTTGTGAGTGGCACGCATGCTCAACACATCGATTTAGTTTAAATTACACTGTAGTTAGTGGGAACAAACAAAGATGATTTCACCATAAGTACATTTTGTTTGGTCGTACATACATAGTTACGTATGTACATTTATTCATACAAATGTTTGTTGTACTCATATACAGCATTGGATTAGGTAAGGTTCATGCATTGCGCTCTTACATACATATATTATTTTACGTAAGCAATCAACAAGCAATACACTGAACATACACACATATATACACACATACATACATACATGCATACAACTGTTACATGTATATATATGTAACTATATACATTATATATAAATGTACGTACGTACTGTAAGTATAGACTAAATGTAGTGTATATCTGTAGACATTTCGCACATACGCGATTTTTACCAAACAATTGTACTTGAATACAAATGCTTGCTCACTCAGTACAAGACATACTATCACTACTAGGTACGGTATGCATGATGATGTTTATTTGAATGTATGACGGTACGGTATGGCATGGTATGTACACGGTACGGTACATCTTGGTTGTGTTTTCCTTTTCTTTTCTTTTTCTTTTTGTTTTATTTTTATTTCTTTGTTTTTTTATTCTTTTTTTTTATTTATTTATTTTTTTTTTTTTTTTAAACAAATTATAGTTAGCGTAATTTAAAAAAGCAAACATTCATATAGACTGATTTTTTAACGTGGAGGAGGACTCAAAGTAATTTAATAAATAAATGCGAACGTATACGTGAATGTGTGTGTGTGTGCGTGTGTGTGTGTGTGTGTACTCAAATAAACATCTGTGCGTATGTATACAATGTATGCCTAATACTCTTCTTAAATGTTACATACACAAACACATGCATACATGCATATATTTGAACATTCCATAAATTAATGGCATGATTAGGGTCTTTTCATATACAAGTAACATAAACAACGAATAACCTACATTTTAATCATTCTTACGATAAGTCAGGCGATTTTTCTGCAACTACAACTTTGATAAATATAATGCTTAAAAACCAAAAACCGAGGGTATAAGGATATTAAGTGAAAAGCTCATATATTTAGTCTATGGAAAATTTTTAAATTCTATGTGAGATCCTCCGCTTGCTACGTTTTCCATAGCTTGGATTAAAGCTTCATTTCAATACTTCTTCGTTCTTACGACCATAAAGTTTAAAGATGACATCGATATGCCCGACTATATATATATATATGTATATATATATATGTATATATTCCGTCTACCTTAGGTTGGGTATATGTTATATATATATATATATATATATATGTATATATATATATATATATATATAATTAATACCCAACCTAAGCTAGACGGAAATTAGCCGAGATAGCACCGATAAATCGGGGCTGTTTCTTTCATCTGCTGAAGGTAGACTGAAATTAGAGGAAATAGTATCGAGAGATCGAGGCTGTTTCTTTCACCTGCCTAAGGAAGGCAACCATGACCTAAGATAGGATCGATAAATCGGCTTCTTGCATGAAATCTATAGGGGGGCGAGTTTTCAAGCAAATCAAAGGATGCATTTCTGTATGGTTCAATATTATATCCGAAATCATATAGAAAAATGTCATCAGCGTCACTTCTTTCTTGTTCGCACCTTTGAAATGTAACGCGAGATGGTTTCCAAGCTAAACCTCCATACAAAACCATAACAAAACAAAAGGCAGCAAAGATTGCTTCAAGACATGATTTCCGTTTTCTTTTTACGTTCCCATGAAGAAGGCAAATGTTGGGCCAATTAGATGTCACCTGAAACGTGCTTCTGCAAGTATATTTCTAGGCAACCTTTATTGTAATAATAAAAAATAATGCCTGCCATTTTTAGTAATAAAAAAAATATATAGAAATGTCTCGATTTTGTTTTTCAAATGCATCAGTGTTTGTTCTACTTCTTTCCAAGAACATCTAGTTAAACATGATCAAAGGGTTCTAAGAGTTTTTCATTTAAATCGCACGAGCTTCCTTTTTTGGAGGACAGTCATGTCAAATGTTGTGTCAAGAACTTCAATAGTTGATACAGTGCGGAACGATGTGAGGTGAATTTCTGGCGAAAAAAAGTCGAAGCAAACGCGCTGTGTGATGAGGTACACTATCCAATAATTAAGAAGAGTGAAGCCATAATTTGGACGAAGAACTCCACGCGAAATAATTCATAACCACACTTACACACAAACTTAATCTTAACATAACAATTTTTGATTGTAGTAATACAGTTCTGGCAAGGCAAACTATTAGGTCCCCTACACCACATCGCCTAACACAGTTATTCACTCGTTTTGATAATAAAACACCAAAAGTTACACATTATTTTTTCTATATATATTTTCTATGTATATTTCTTATGAAAGTTTGCATATTGAACGAACCCTTATATGCGGTGTATCCAAAAAATAGACCTTCACGATCCAAATTCGGTAAGATTGATTTCTATATCAATTTACTATAATGAACTAATTTTCAACGTGAAATACTAAAAATTATACCTTCTTGGTATATGAAAATTCAATTTCCGTAGGAAAGGTTGTAGGAGCGAGGATACAAAAAATTGCCCCGGCCGACTCAAATTTTTCGTACCAATTTAGAAGGTCCGAATATAATACTATTACAGAGCGAGTTTTGTCCAAATTTGAAAATTGAAAATTGCATGTTTTTTCAATACAACAACTTTTCAAAATAGGGCGTTGAATAAGGAGTGGCCAATCCAAACCACGTCAGTGTACCAAATTTCATCAACATACCTCAAATATTGCGATTTGTAGCTTGAACATTAATTTAAATGGAAAGACATTAGAAAGACAGACATATGGACGGACAGAGAGACTTACAAAATGTTTCTGAATCGATCGGTCTATTCTGTATGTTACAAATGCCCGCACAAACTTAATATACCCTGCCCCACAAGTGACATCGGATATAAAAACTATGATATGACCTACTTTTACCTACCTTTGCTCAGCCTAACCTTAGTGTACGACTTTTCACCATTATTTTACGAAATGTCAAAATACCGTACTTTTCGGAATATAAGATGCACCGAACGCTAACACGCATTTCAAATTTATAAGATGATTTTTAGAAAAATATATTTAATGTTAATTTCGGATAACTTAACGCGTACTAGCAAAATTCAGTTCATCTTCACTCTTGGCACTATCACTCACACTTTGTTAATGTTATCGTTCGTATTACTTTCATCTGAACTATTGTCGGCGTACTTCACATACCACAAATTTAGAGACGATTTAATGGAAAAGTATTTTAATGTTACCTTCGCACTATAAGATGCACCCAAAATTTTAGTCAATTTTGCTATGTAACAAAGGTGCGTCTTATAGTCCGGTAGGTAGAACAAAGAAACCAACAAATGTGTTAAGCAGGGCGTTTAGTGAGTCGTTTCGCAAAAAGTTTTGGAACAAATCCGGTTAGAATCGCTGCGCGTGACCTCAACCGGATTCCTGTTTTCTCAGCCACTTTTCATGATCGTTTTTTATTGTAAACAATTTCTGTAGTTTTATTTTTTCGCCCTCAGCCAACAACAACAGCATTTCTCTCGCCTGATATCGATACCGTTATCGATCAATGTAGAGTGAGATGGGTCGTTTTTTTATTTACAACCATCACATAACGAATAAATATCTTGAAAGAAAAACCATTGGATGTGAAACATGGAAACATGGGAATCGTAAGCGCAGTCTACACCAACCCAGAATTTTCTTCCTAATCAGGGCTATATATATTTAGAAATTTTTTCTTTTTGGATACTTCCTAATGTCGGCAGCTATATAACAAATTTAGTACATATCCAGCAAGAAATCATAAGAATTTGTAGGCAGTGCCTTGCATATATAAGTTTTCTAAAAAATCGTTAACTTTAAAATAAAACTTTAAAATTTATAAAACAATAACGATTTGTATGAAGAAATAATCGATTTTTTTTTTGACTAGAATCTATTCGGTAGTTTAACTATTGATGGCATACAATACTTTGCTATGCATTGCTACCTCATCTCAAGGCTCATTGCCGAATAAAGTAAACCATCACAAAAGTTCTTTTTAAGGTTTTTATTGTCATTTGTACTCAAGGCATAAACTTGCAAGTAAAAAAAAAAATATATATATATATATATATATATATATATATGCATTTCTTGAAGCACGGGATGGATGTATGAAACATACTTACATATGTATATATGTTTTGTGTATTATTGCCCAGAGAAGCAATTACATGCATTTTCATTCTAAGTGACTTAATTGCTTGAAGTTACCCAATTGAGAAAATAAGATAGCGATCACTCTATTGTCAAAAACAATTTCTATCCAAATGTCGTCAATCTATCAATCTAGCTATGATTGCCCTACACTAAAATTGAGTTGTTTGCTAAGATGCATAAAAATGCTTGCAACAATTTATTTGAGAAATTGAGATAGACATTTTTCTATTAAATAATGATTGGGAAATGCTGCGTGTATGTGTGTGTGTGCGCTGCAATTGCTTACAACTTCGCCATGGACGATTGTAAGGTAGTAATTAGTCGGTTCTTATTGATTAATGTAAACTTGAAAAGACTTTTTCCTATCATTCATTCAAAGTTTCAATGCAATCTTCTATCTAGCGCTAAAGCAGACGAGACCTGGTTTTGATTGCAAGTTTTGATATGATGTTGCGGTATTGAGATTTCAAATAAACTGAAATTGTATTGTTTACCACCATGCGAGTCAGTTTGATCGACAACAGGAAAATAGAAGATATTTTTCTAAGGATAAACATAAGGTTATTATTGAAAGAAATCTCTTTGAAAACGCAAACAAGTGCTTTTTAGAAGAAAAAAAAAAAAGCAAACAAACAAGAAGACAAGAAAAGCCACATTCAGTTTGAAGTGGATTTTGGATTATCTTTAATTTAAACTTAACTTAAATTGGTTAACATTTTCTGTCCATGATAAGTAAACCAAATTTAATAAAATATTAAAAACAGTAAAATTAATAAAAAAATTTAAAAACTTAAAAAAAAAAAATAATGATAAGCTAATCGAAGTCCTTTCGTGGAATTAATTCTTTCAAAATAAAGCTTTTTTTTAATGCAAGCAATCTCTCACCCAGGGGATGTTCTCTACTCGTCCAACACGGTGAACGTCAGAAAGAAGTAAAGAAAGGCAGAGGGATGAGAAGCTGGCCGCAGCCTAATGGGTCTTTGTACACAATCCGTAAGTGTTATGCCTTTATCGACTGAGCACTCACTATACCTACCACCACAGTAGGCTTTATGGCACTGAGATTTGAACTCGCGAACACAGAGCCTTGGTAGTCGTGATTCTTTTCTACGCAAATACTCTTGCGGATAATTGAAGTTTTAATCATTAACGGCCTACACTAATTTCTAAAACTGATCTAAGAAGATCACGGTGTATATGGGTCAAATTTCAGCTCTTCTGTCTCTACGAGTTGTCAAAAGAATAAGCACAACTTCAATCATAACTTTCAGTTAGTCGTCATCAGTGGTATTTGGCCTACTACAATGCGGTAAAGCTTTCACTGAAAATTTCCAGAACGAAATTTCGCAAACCAATTGTGGCGAATGCATTTTGCTGTAACATTGGTTCCACACACACAGCACATATTTCCCTATGTGCTTCTGCAGCTCTTTACCTCTTTTAAAAGAAAGAAATAAATTATGTTTTATACGTTCACTTTGATCTTCTACATCTTACTTACGTCTCACTATTATAGCACAAGGGATCACTTTGAAAGTTTTTTACAAAATAAATATAAGCCTGCTGTACGCAGCTATGTATGTCTTTAACTTTAATTATCTGTCTAGCTAACTGAGGGAATTCATTATAGTCTACTGTCGGAAAAAACCGCAAGGACATTTCCGGAGTTTACTCGCTATCACATGGAAGGCAAGATCGATAAGAACTCGTTCTTTTTACAATAGAGTGCAGCAATAAATCGTTCCACGATTAACTAGACCCTTACATCATTCGTTGTGTTGGGCATATGTTGGGCGATAAGCACAATTGTCATTATACCGTTCGAATCAAAATCCTTTCCTCTTTCATCTTTTCGATTTAGGCTTGCTTGTTCGGCTGTGCGTCGGTCCGTCCATATGTCTCTTGTCTGAAGTCTGAAGTTCACATATTAATTCTACGAAAAATAGCAATGCGAATCTAAAACGTTATATGCGATATTGGCTATAGTTAATACACATAATGCGCGAGTAGCCTAAAAGAGGTAAAGAGAAGCTTATGTTATGAAAGAAATACCGATAAGTTTTTAAGCTTTTCTTAGCCAACAAAAATGAGTAAGTTTCTCTTAAATCCTTGTTGCCCTCATGTTTATTTTTCTAAAGCCCTTTACGGTGAGAGTTTCTTTCCTCCCACAATATATTCCTTCTTCCATTTGCAGCAGGAGGTTCATACTTAGTTCTTATAGCTGCGTAGCAATAAAAGAACACAAAACAATATGAAATAAGTTGAACTAGCACATCTTAAAACAGGAGTACGATCGATGAAAGACAAAGCCGGACGAATGGCAAGTAGCCATTAGAACCTGTCTTGAAATACGAAAGAATTTGTAGTAACTTTGTCTTTCTGTCCTTGTTCTTAATTATGTCTTTAAAAAGGTAATAAACGCAATTTTCGTGGAGAGGAAAGACTTGTCCTGCATAAGGTTCCGATTGATCTAGAATAGCCTAAGTCCAGTCTTGCTGCAATACATTTTTGACACATTCCATAAAAATATTTCCTAATGAATTTTTTATGATTACCGAAAGTCCTTTCTAACTGAATAACCTTGTCTTAGGGAGAGGTTGTAAATAAATACTAACAACGGAGCCTAAATTAGCAGCGATTTATTGGGTTTATCGTTCTTATATTCATGCCGTTTCAGTACAAGTCGTTAGGTACTTCAGTTCACGCCAAACACACGTTGAATAAAAATAAATTAAAGATGATCGCGTTCTCTTCAGTTAAAGATACCACGTTCGATTTTTGTGGCACGCAATTATAACGTCTTTGAAGTAAAGTATGTTTGATGATGAAAATTCTCCTAAGTTCTGCTGCTAGGCTACGTGGCTTCGGAATCTGTAAATCTTCTCTAGATTCTAAAAAGAATTCCTAGCAAATCAACTTTGAGGCTAATTTTACAACGTCCTTGAATGCAAATAAGGATGAAACAATACGGGTAACAAGTTCTTGGAAGCCACTCCAGCTTCACATTACCGCGAAGATATGATGCCGGATTTATATATCCCGAGCTAACAGGTGTAAATGAATAAAATGATAGGGACTCGCTTGAACAACGGACACAAGGCGTTGCAAAGATGACTAAACTTTTAAGTTAGCTTTTGTTATATCTATTCGAATATTTATGTCATGTCTATGGGTAACTTAAGGGGTAAATTCTGTTCTTCGTCTCTTATAAAGCGATCTGAAAGTATTTCCAATACTTATCTAAAAACAAGAATCCCATCTTTGACTGGGAAGAGAAAGTTGATTTGTAACTCGCATAAAGCCGACGAAACGTAAAGACTGAATGGAATACATATTCACTTAACTTTTGCTCCCATCCAGTAACATACATGACACTTTGAAAAGGATGGCAAAAGATTTCGGCATAACCTTTTTCCTATCAATTGACCAATCACTGCTGGAATATTCTCTATATTGTGTTAAGGTAACGGTCAGAAAGAAATGGGAAATAGAGAGTGGCCATCGAAGGTTTGTAGCCCAGCGGTAAATTTTATACCTTTACCGAGCGAACACACAACATTAGCTACGAACTCATACCAAGGATTGAACCCGAGTATGAAGACTTGATAGTTTCGCTTCTTAATTACTCGATCTATGCAGCAGTCATTGAATAATAATGTAAAAAATTTGGGCGAAATTTGTGCTCCATTTTTTATGAAAGAAAAAATGTTGCCTTACAGGATGTATAAGCTGAATGCAGCCATCTTTTACTTAACTAACTTGTACCAAAACTTGTTGTACATGATAAAGTATTCGAATCGCTACGCTAAGCCTTACCGAAGGGAGTGAAAAATATCGCTAAGATTTTGTTTTCTAAAAATAGTACCAAGTTTTCGCGAGAATTTGGACCTCAACCAACCTATTCTTTTTTCATTGAGAAGAAAATTTTGTCTTGTGCCATATGAGACCTTAAGCTTAAATATAGATCTTCGAGCACTTAACCTACACTCATCAGTGACGTATGGCATACGTATGGAACTTTTTAAATGAGCAAGTGAGCAAAAAATATTGCCCCAGCTTTTTTCGTAAAAACGGTTAACACTACAACATCCGTATTGAATTATCGCGCGAATTTTAAACACGACTGAGCAATCAGCGTAATCTGCTTTTGAAAGATCTGTGCTTTTTACAATTAAAAATATAGTTAAATAAATGAAATTACTGCCACCAATTTTCGAAGCATTAGACGGGAGGGAGGCCATCACTGTGTGATTGACAAAAATCTACAAAATTTCTTAGTCCAAAATTTAGTCAGCCTGATCGATGCACACTCGTATGCATCTAATGTCAACTTATGTGAGTTTTCATGGCTTGCGTGCGAACCAAGCCAAGAAAAAGTTCGCATCTTTTGAAGACATAAAGAAAATGCGTCGAAGAAGCGAAAGCCCATATCTCTTTCAACTTTCGAGAAAGATAAGGATAGCGTGAGCTAAGCTCTAGTATAACTGTCTTGAAAGAATATTCGACGAAGGAGTGAAAGCCCATATCTCTTTTAAATTAAGAAAAAGATAAGGACGGCTTGAGTTAAGTGCTAGTATAACTCTCTTGAAAGAAAATTCATCGGAGAAGTGAAAGTCCATATCTCTGTCAGCTTATAAGAAAGATAAGCAAGCCTTAAATTGAGCGAGGGTGTAATTGTCTGGCAAACTGTGGGAAGATGATAAAGTAAATTGCAGTTAAGACTGTCACTTTTTGCATAAAACCTTAGTGGGTATGTCTTCCAATAAAGCCTATGAGGAAATGTATTGAAGAAATAAGGATAAGGAAATTGAAACAAATTGTAATGAATAAAATATTTTTTTTCCTTCAAAAATTCTGAATGATTTTTGTAAAACTAATGTGTTGAAGTTCTCCATAACACATACTTTCCGTTACATACACTTTTCGAGCATTAATATTTTTATTTATATTCATTATAAAAAAGTTTTCGAAATCTCATTAAATCAAAATAAAGTTTTTATGTCTCCTTTTTTTTTTGTTTTTTTGTTATTTTTTTCTCCTCTGTGCTTACTTTTTATACTTATTCTGATAGTAATCATAAGCAAAACATGTTCGCAAATGACCAGCTAACTTCATACTTCCGAAAATTGCACTACATCAATTGCATCTCAGCACGAATGCATTTATCTGCGGAAAGATCTCCCACATTGGCGCCTGATGTTTTGGACGCAAAACCTGTGTAAATGCCAAACTTACGTTAATTAAAAAGCATCAAACTCCTCGAAATTGATTAACACAGATAAAACGATCAGTAAAGATAGCAGAAATGTGTGATCTACTGTAAAAATACAAAAAAAAAACAACAACAACAAACGAAAAATACGAAGAAAGAAAGAGAAAGAGAGCGTAAAATGGCTTACATCGAATCTCTAATACCCAGCGCGCGCGGACAATTGTCCGTCTATGCTCTCTATTAAAAAAACATAAAAGCCAAAGGAGGAAATTTCATTTTTTTGCACATTACTACTAATACAATAACAATCTACAAGATAAGCAACAAATAGTTAAAGCTTTGTATAGCTTAGTTTATAACTAACTATAAGCGCGCGCGAACACTTATAGCTTACAAAACATGTTTATCTAAATATCTGTTACATATCAGATGATAACATTAATACACTCATTTAAAATGTTGTATGCAGAGTACTGCCTATAAACACATAATGAATTCAAAAAAACAAAAAAAAAAATTAAAAAAATAAAAAAAAACACGTATAATGTTACTTATGATAATATTGATATCAATAGTTGAACTTTTCAGGGCAGAAATTTTAAACGAGTATTCATTATACTTATGTCTACACATATAAGTTATTTAAGAAATTCTTTAAAACTATAATACAAAAAAAAAAAAACAAAAAAAAAGAGGAAGAAAAAAATAAAAATAAAAGACATCATACACACTAACAATTAGATCGATTTTTACAACACCTTAAGGTAGAGTCGGGTATATTGACGCTGGCAACTTCTGCCTTGGGGGCAGATTGTGTGACGTAGACGATTTGACTGCTCATCCTATCCCATCTGCTGCACAATTTAATTTCTGTAAATATATATAATTTCCAAGTGTAGCATGCTCTTATGCTCATTCAAATCACTATGGTTATCTTTACTTAGACTAACTGCTCTGTAGCTTTATATAATATAGAAAGAAGAAGAAAATGTAAAAAAAAAAAAGAAAAGAAGAAGAAGTGGAGGCGTGGGACTCGCTGCCGCTTATTGAAGCAGGCGACACCATTTGGTCAGGGGTCGACAGTGCACAGTGTATATATATATATATATGTTTGTGTGCACATTCGGTTATGTATATATGTATGTATGTATGTGTGTTATCAAAGTGCTGAACAGTAAGTGTTGTGTTGAGTTTCAATCCAATATTTGAAGCACCACGTTGGTAAAAATATAATGCCAAGCATAAAAAGCCAAAGAATTGTGGTATTTTATCGAGACATCTTTTTTACACGCCTTAAACGTTCATTTGAACACCGCGAAAAATTATATTTTATAGTATGCCTAACTTGATCAAAAAGTAACAAGAATTTTTTAATTGCTCGCCCTACATCTTCTCCTGCTTTTTTTTTGGGTATGTTAATGACCAAATTAAAAATGTTTGTAGTGCTATCGGTTATGTAATTACCCTATGAGAATGTTTTGTTCAAGATTTCGTATTAAAAGCAGATTTTCATGATTAAAACTTATTTAGAGTAAAGAAATAAATTCTAGGACTAATGTAGGATAAGCATTAGCAACCAAGGTTAACAAAATAGCACTATATCCCGAGCAGTTTTTTAAAAGACATATAGATATAGAATTAAATGCAGCGAAGGATATTGTAGGCTTACGTTGAGAAACACCGAGAAACTACGTAACATGATGCATGGTCTGATTATCGTAGTTTGTCTTCTTGCTACGGAAAGGTAAAAGTTAGAGGAACTGTATTGCATAACCGAAGAACATTCTTTTAGAGAGACCACTGAAGCGGTAAGAAGATCACACCGGTCATAAGAAGGACGAATTTTTATTAGTATTTTGATCCTGGATGGAAGAACGATCAAATGTGTATGAACGCTGTTGGACTTTTCAACGGCAGTCAAACACCATTGCAATGTCCACTGGTACCTTGTTTCCAAACATGGGTGTACGCGTTACAAAATGAGAATGCTTTTACCCCCAAAGCCGTTTCTCAAACTGGAACTTACTTTCGGAAAAGTGATCAATAATTTATAAGAAAATTATAAATTCTCCTTAGTTTTTGAACAGATCATGACTTCGTAGATTGGATGAAATAATATAAGCTAAGTATGCCGAACTTTCTTCCTGAAGGTTCTTTAATTCTTCTAGAGGATGCAGGAAAATGTTCTTCTTTCGCCTTTTTTTTTTTGAAGCAAGCTTTGCTACCGACTATAAATGAGCATCTTTTCAGTATTTCCGAGCGAAGTGCCAAGGCTATAAGAGCTGAGAAGTCGTATATTTGAGAAAATTGCGAAAAACGTTTACAGAAACTTTTTGAAGACTACTTGCGTGCCAGGTTACGCAATGGAAAATATTTTTTCCACTATTAGGGGCAGGGTAAGTATTTTTCAAATATTTCCCGGAAATATATCCTAAGGACTATCTATTTTTGAACTCTGACACTGATATTGGACAATCTGACTGTACAATTTTAACAATGGACGTAAACATGCTAGATCAAGGTTATTCAAAGTATACTTATTGTAAAAATAAATGTTTTTTAAAATTAAGATTTTGAGAAATTTTAGATTTCTTTGCCGTCAAAATGAGGTCACCAGGTCCACGATTAGAAGAACGAATTCGAAGAAACTGAATTTATTCACAATAAAATCAAAGCCTGGCAGGCCATAAAGCACTCACGCATATACTTGGTGAACGAATGAAAGCAATTCCGCCACGTTCTGAGAAATTTGTTCGATTTATGGTAGTGAAGAATTTTGTGAGTGATCCTGACTTTTGCAAAAAGATTATTTCAAGATTTCAAAGTCTCTATAAGATTGTTAAAGCTCTCGCAAACGATAGATGTGCGTTGGCGGATGTGGATGGATTTCAAGTGAGTCAAACTACATAGGAAGGAATATGGGTAGCAGCTAATAATAAACCATGTTTGATATAAAGAGGACTTTAAAACAAGATGATCGAGCTATGGCAACCCTGCATGATAGGTAAATGGAACCAAAAGAACCATGTCGGTATAGCTGGAAAATAACATAATGTAAGAGTTGAGTTCAAGCACAAATGTAAGAGAATGTGGGCCGATAAGAATAGGGAAAAAGAACGTTTACAGGTCGATTAATTTCACAAGACTCTCACATAGAACGGCCACATAGGCTTTGGAATTTAACTCCATTGGTGTTTTTTTCTGGTGTCTTTTGAAAAGGAGATATTAGGAAATAACATTTGGAACCCATTTGTGGACAATTAATAAATTTGAAATCGGCTGACATGCAGAAAAGCCTGAGAAGATTTGAAGACTCGTACGAAGCTTAAGCGATATCGTTATGTTCCAATTAGCATACTTTTACTTTCAATAAAGATCTCCATAAATACTTTAATTATTTTACGTTTTACCTAAAAAAAAAAGGAAGAAGAAAATATCGAAGCGTGTCTTTTGAAAAAGCCTTTACCTATTACTCTTATAGTTTCGTATTAAATATAACCAGACATAGTTCAAGTTTTCTTTTCTTTTCTCTTTATTTTTTTTTAGTGTAAAATTCTCGCACACAGATTGTTTTGCTTTTTTGCATTGGTTTGGAATAAGAGCATTGACGCGCCATCTGCAGCGAACTTATAACTTCACAATTGGTGGTGTTATGCTTACTGTTATCGGGGCAGTAAGACTTTAATGTTGATATTGGCGTGCCAATTTTTGTTGCTGTTATTGTTGTTGTGGCCGGTGCAAACGTTTAAACGCGCAGATACACTCACAACCATACGCACACACACACACACACACACATACATCTCATACAACCAACAAATAAATACCTAAGCATGAAAAAGAATCCAAAAATTTACATCACATGTTTCTGTGTGCACATCATCCTTGCACTTCGACGATAAAAAAATAATCACAAAAAAAAAAGGAAGAAAGAAAAGAAAAAAACGCAAAAAGCAAAAGAAATATAATATAATAAAACATTGTAAGGTGGCTGACTGTCTATATAGAAAACGTTAAAACAGATTATTAAAGCGTTTATCATCATTAGACACAATTTAAAGACTTTTTGGTTTCAACTTATCAACTTGATTGTATTGTGTGAAAACAAATTACGTTTTAGACTTGTGTTGGTCAAAAAAAAAAAATAAAAATAAAAAAGAAAAAAGAAATTGTTCATGTGTTTATAGAGCGTTTGCTTGCAACTTGTAACCTAAGGAATTTCTTCTTGTGATTATTTTAAAAGAAAAACTTTTAAAAAAGCAAAAAATTTAAAAAGATAGACTTTTAGCAAATTTTTAAAAAAAACATAAACAAATTTTCTTAAAATAATTTATGAGAAAAAAATTTAATTAAAAAAACACTTTCCTATTTTTCTTAATTGTATTCTATTCTATATATCTATATGTATGCATTCTAGGAAATGTTGAAAAGTTACAAAAATTAAGAACATTACACCCGGGCAAGACCGACCATTCTTTCGCCTCTTATTCGCTCTTTTTGGTTTTAATACATAAAACATTACAGACATATCTTCATACAAAGGCATACCTCACCATAATGTATGTAATGCATATTGTATTGCGTCCAAAACATCACAAGGCATAATCTAAATTTAACAAATTTAATTTACTCCCCGAAAAGTTGTATTATTTTTCAGTTTCCATCATAGAAAACTAGATATATCCATATAAGGAGCTTTTCCTGATAACCCTTAAATATGTTGGGGACTAAAAAATAGACCGCTCTGGTCCAAATTCCCTACTGGGTTAAACCTTTTTCTAAAGGACTTACTTATTTTGAATTATCTTACACGGAGTGAGATCCAAGAAATAGACCCACGTGGGTCAGATTTAATTTTTATATCAAATTAATATCATGAACAAATTTTCATCATAAAACAATTAGGGCTTTTAGGTACATTATTCTCATAAGGTATTACAATCCTTACATGCGGTCGTACTCAAAATAAAGACCTACGCGGTTCAAATTCGGAAAGTTGACGTCTTTGTCATTTTACTATTACGAACCAATTTGCACCATGAAATGTTGAAAGTGACACCTTTTTACCCTGTTATTGAAATTCAGTTATATGAGAAAGGTTTCAAGGAACTGCTCGCCCCCCCCCCCCACCTCCTCCCACCGCGCAAATAAGTTTTTCAAAATCATGCCGAAATACTAGAACACTACGACTTTTATAGAAAAATCGCAGTTTTTCCCATATAAAAACTTTTCAAAATAAGGCGTTATATGTGGAGTGGTCGAAAAGGTGGTTTAGCCCGAACTGCTTTTAATAGTGTTCGATCTTGGGTTAAAAGATGTTAGTGTGCCGAATTTCATTAAAAATTTGCGATCTGCAAATTTACATAGACAGGCGGACAAACAGACAGGCGGACCGACAAACTTAGAAAATGATTCTGAATCGATCGTTATAATAAAAGGTGGGCTATGGGTTAGCTACGTCCGCATAAATCAAATATACCCTGCTCCACAAGTGGTGTAGAATATGAAAACATATTGTGGGAGATGCTCATCCTTAAAAACTCAAAACAATGGAAAGCTGGTTTAAAAAAAGATTAGAAAAACCATCTTTTACAAGTGTAAATGGCTCCATAGCTGCAGACTTATCATAAAACGTGTTGAGCAACCAGACAATTTAGACATATCTGGTGGATGGTGGCTTCAATTTGATCATTCCTATCAGTATATCTGCCTTTCCAAGAAATATAAGCCTGATCTCAGTTTAGTTCATTGCATTGTCGTCTTCGCTTAAAAACCGTAATCTTCTATTTTTTTTAATTCGTTTGTAGTATGCGATCTAAAATACCGCATATACGTATGTATGTATACGTCTGACATAGCGCTTAACAGTAGTTCGCAAGGTGCTCTACCAGACTTACATTTTCGATGCTTTACTTTTCAATGAACAATAGAAGAGAAGTGCAAGCAATCAAAACATTCTCATATTCATTGACCTTTGACTGCAGTTAACTTTGCTTCTATTATTATGCTTAACGAGATATGAAGCAACATGATTCGAACGTTTTTTTTTTTTCAATTTCCAATTGGAAACTTTTTAAAAACAATTTTTCCCAAATAATTTTACTAACTAAACAAACATCTCTTTAAGCGATATTTATATTGTATGCGCGAATATGACACTGCATATTTTCTAAGAGGGAATGTAAGTAGCACTGTAGGGTGCTGCGACTTGTTCATTTGAAAGTACCATCTTTAATCTACACGCAACTGTAAAAACTACTACTCTACACGCGTACAAAAGGGTTTCTTGGAGTTTTGAACGCGTGTAATTCTGTTTCTGATGCTATCTGTGTCTGTCTGTCTGTCTGTGATGTTATTAAGTTCGTACAACTAACGGGCAATGGATGTCCTACGATATTCAAAGCCCAAACAACCATAACAAAGTGAGGACAAAGCTTTAACATCGACGACAAATCTGAATATCTATGACGGCTCCAGTTCGGGGCCACGTCGAGCGTTGTTGGCAAGAATAACTGAGCCCATTGGGACGAACCACGTCAACAACATGCCATGCCATGTCACAGTATCGTGAGCTTTCATCACGTATAGGTTCGCCCCCATACAACAACATTGTAGTTGTAACATGATCTACTTTCTTAAGCTAATTTCAAGTCGACTTAGTTATGTCCGTTCGTCTATGTATGTTCCTCCGTCCGTTCGTTTACACATACGTATCTCTGTCTATCTATCCGTTTGTCTATTCTTAAAGCGCTCAACCAAGCAACGTGAGACTGAAGACTGATATACATTCTTGCTGCCTTGCTCTGAACATATCATTTTGTTGCGCTTGTTAGCGCTTTGTCATTTTGTCACTAATTTGATATTCTGAAACAAAATTGACAATAAAAAAATACCTTTTAATAAATATTTATACGATATCTTACGATAATTCTTGCCTTTCAATGGTCCTTTTAGCCTGCAGCCTGACTGATGAAAGAAAACTGCATAAAAATATTGCAATTATTTATACTTCTATTTTTAATGCCCTTGTCTCCTATATATTCTTCCGATTTTCAAAAAATTTTCTCTCTACACCGTTGCACTATATACAGTTATTAGAACGAAAATGTTCATTGAGCTGCTCGGGAGTAGAGCACAAATATGTCATGTTGTTTGAAGTCCTCAACTTTATGCCAAATCGTACTACCAAAATCGTGGAATACCAAAATCGTACTAAAAGCCGACAAAGCCGGTTTTATCGTTGTTTAGAGATTGAAAAATTTCTCCCGGCCTCTGAAACCAGCCTGTACTGATAGAAAACTGCAATATGTTCCTCTCTGTCTTTCGAACGATGTACTCATTTATGCTTTAGCCATGTACGGTTGCTCATCTCTCTCCCAAACGTACTTGTTTCAAATGGGCTTGCTTTTATACACAGAAAGTATTTTTTCCAGTTTCTACAATGTCTATGAAACAATAAAGTCTACCTAGCAGGACATCATAAGGAGAACGGAGGAGGAGGAGAGAGATTTCGGTTTATGCACGCAGTCCAAAGACAGCAGACCAATGGAGGTATGTTGCAAAAGTGAGCCAACCGCACCAAAGTCGCTCAACAATCAAGATGATGTTAACAATTTCCTTCGATTACGGTGATGTTGTGCACTATGAGTTCCTACCGCCGTATCATAGTATTTGCAAGGAAAACTTTTTGAATTTCAAGACTACTTTGAAGGCGGCGAAATATTATAGTCCAACTAGGCCGACTCCGCAAGACCCTATACCACATTGCTTAACACAATACTAATTTTGGACGTAAAACACAAAAATTATACCCTGTTGTTATAGGAACTTACTACTATGAGACTGTATATTAAAAAGGTAGACCTATTTTCAAATAAAGACTTACTATCCCTAAAAATGGTTGTGCCTAAGAAGTTCAAAAGTAGTGAAAGGTGTTCAAAGTTCGGCATAGTTAATTTTTACATCAAACTACTATTATGGATCAATTTTTATCATAACATATTAAAAGTTAAACTTTTCTGCCCTAAAAACAGACAGTTTATATATTATCTATATATAGGATAGGATTCAAAAAATAATTATCCAAATTTTGTACAATTAATTTTTTTATCTTAAATTACTGCTATGATCTGATTTTCAGCATGAGGCTTTGAAAATCACACGTTTTTCTCATATGAACTTCAGATGGGGTTCAAAAATTGCCACAGCTGGTCCAAAGTTTCCATACCAATTAAGAATGCCAAAATACTATTACTTTGCCACTTTTGTCGAGAAAATTTGAAAATTGCAATTTTTCCTAAAAAGGACGTTATGTGGGTCGTGGTCGAAAAAGTGGACCGATTGAAACCATTTTCAATAGTATTTGTGCTTGGGTCAAAGGACTTCAGTGTACAGAATTTCATCAAAATATCTTAAAAATTGCGATCTGTAGGTTGAATTCAGGAAAATAAAACAGGCGGACAGACGAACAGAGAGGCTTACATCGATGTAGAAAATGATTGCAAATCAATTAATATAATAAAAGGTGGGTCTACCACAACCCTTCTATGTCTAGCAGGGTATGCTATAATTATGTTTTGATATAATAATCTTAGTAAGTAAAGTGTAACCCAGAGATCATATCGGATATTGGTCTGAGATCCTAAACAATATTCATTTATCACAATTAATTTAAAACACAAATGAGCTAAAGGGACATGTGGGCACCATTAAACGCGCGAACGGTCACATTTAACCGAATATTTGTTAATTGTAATGTGTTGGTTGGTAGGTGGTCTCCGAAGCATGCTTCGAGGACAATACAATTTTTTTTTTTTTGCTTGTTTTATTAAATTTAAAAAAAAAAAATATTTTCAAACACTATAACACGAATGTAAAAATTTTCTCAATTTTCTCCTTTTTATTTTCACATAAGATTATAATAACAGGCATATGACGAATGACAGGAGCCGCTAGATTTATGTCGATCTTGCGAGTTTAAATTACTGAATAATACTTTCTTGTTGCGAAAGCTGCGATTTATAGTACATATATATAAATATATATATATAAATATATATATATATATATAGAACACGTTAATGTATTATAAAAAGAAGAAAAGTCTAGTCTAGTCTAGTCGACGAGACGAAACAAGAGGGTAAATCATAACATCAGAACGTAATTGTGAGAACATCTTCTATTTTTTATTTTGTTTTTTTTTATTTTTTTTTTTTATTTTTTTTGGTAGTAGAATGGAAACAAAGCACGGTTTACTATGAATGTGTAACAACACAATGCCTGTGAAAAAGTAATGGAAACCTTGTTTGTTTTCACAATGACGACTATTGTGCTAATCTCAAATCACAGGAATATCCGAATGCTCTCTGCCTCTTTATAAGATATACTTGCAGACACACACTTGCAAGGCATATTTTCATAATAGCTTATTCGTTTGCATTTATATATAAGCATATAAGAGTGTATGAATGCGTGTGTACGATGCATTTGTGCATACTTAGCCAAAGGAATATGTACAACGTTACTGTATCATCACAATTTATAGCTAGTTCTCGTTTTGTTAAGTATTTCTGTACGCTATTTAAAGGAGGTAAATATATCTATATGCATTCATGTGTGTGTGTGTGTTTGTATCTGTTTAAACCCTGACATTTGTAGGGCAAAATTTATTAACAAAATGTAAGTATTTTGTACATATACACAAATATATAAATATATGCAGACATAACAGTTTCATGTATAAATATACATATATATATATATGTATGTATGTATGTATGTATGTATATAGATATATATAAATATGTATACATATATATATATATACAGAGATTTATCTGTATCCGCGTAGTGTGTTCATATCAACTGCAAGCATACACATAAGCATACACAATAAAAGCCTGTTATGTCAACATTTAACGATCGTACGAAATGCAGAGCAATGTGAATTTGCTCACTTCCAATCATATGTACATGGATATTGAAATTTTATTTTTATTTATTTATTCATTTGTTTATTTTTTTTTTTGTTCAATCATAGGTACCTTTACGACCACCATCGGTACTGTTCGTGCGATTGTGCAATTGTGCTTTCGAACAATTGTTTCACATTTGCTCTGATTTATTTGGCATCAGTTTCGTCTCTCAACTACATTATCTTTTCACAAAAAAAAAAAAAACAAAACAAAAACAAAAACAAAATATAAGAAAACTATATTCGCCTTATGGCGAACTTTTAATACCCATCATCCACTATCTACTAACTAACTGTAAGCGGCTATGCGGATGTATGAAACACTAACGAATAAAGTATACGCCTCAATATATAAGAAACGTAGAGCAGTTTCGTACTTGTGAGCAGGTCAATTAATAAAGACAGAGACTCTTTTATACCAGCCTCTTAAGGAAATATTAATTAATCGGCAGAGACTCACTTTTGTATTAGACCCTTAGCGAAATATTAATTAACCGGCAGAGACCCCCTTTATATTGGACACTTAGAGAAACATTTACTAATCGACGAAAACCCTTCTTTGTACTAGACCCTTATTACTTAATCGGCAGAGACTCCCTTTTGTATTAGACCCTTAGGGAAATATTACTTAATCGACAGAGACCCTTCTTTGTAATAGACCCTTAGCGAAATGTTAATTAATCGGCAGAGACCCCCCTTTATATTAGACCCTTAGAGAAACATTTACCAACCTACAGAGACCCTGTTTTGTACTAGACCCTTAGGGAAATATTAATTAATCGGCAGAGATTCCCTTTATATTAGACCCTTAGAGATATATTTACTAATCGACAGAGATCTCCCCCTTTATATTAGACCCTTAAGGAAATATTAATTAATCGATAGAGCCCCCCCTTTACACTAAACCTTTGGGAATACTTGCATCAAGCTTACCCCCAATATCCCTTTTACGTTTTAGTTTAAAGTTTTTCAACAATTATGGGCATGTCTTTAAAGTGATCACCACTTTCAAACGATCTTGATAGGAATGCACTCTTAATTTCAAGTTAAATATCTTATATGGAGTGTAAGTTACAGTTGTCCTCCCACAGTGGGCATAAATATCAATTACTCTTCATCTTTTTTGCCTGCAAACTTTTTGAGATGAGAAATATTTCTTTCGACTTTTGTATTAACATTTGCTAGGAACTCACTATAAGTTAAACACTTTAAATCACTGCAAGCCTATATATGAAGAAAAATCATGGACATTTTCAAAACGGATCTTGAGGCATCCGCTAGAAACGCTTATGCTAACGCACAAAAAAGAATGAATAGACATACAAACGAAGGTGGCCAAAACAACTCATGCTCTAAAGCTAATGAAAGCTATACACATTTACGAACTATTACAAACGGTTATACAAATTTAATATACCTTTATCTCTTCGTAGATGAAGAAAAAAAATATCACTTAAACCTTTTAATACACAATTAACAAAAGCATGTTCGAGTATTGTATATAAGTATGTATAACAAAAGTATATAAACAATACGAAAAACAATGGCTGCAAAGCATATTTAAACCTCATAATAACTATTTCAACTTTACGTCAACGGTATCGAAATTTTCCGGTTTATTTAAAAATTTTTCCACAAAAAAAAACAAAAAAGAAAAAAAATGCCATCACTCAGCGATTGGCAAATTGATTAGCAGTTGACGTACTGTGGTAAACATAAACATCGACCCAAGCACCAGCACCAGCACAAACAGCGTGTATAGGTGGCCAAACATAATTTAAATCCTGACTTTTTTACTATATTCGCCTGAGTAAACTATAAACGAAATGACAAACTTATTATACATCGAAAATATTTCTCTGTACCTAGAGGGCTTAGCTTATTCTGTATATTGTATATTGCTATTGCACTAGATACATACATACATATATACATACATACATACATACATACATACATACATACATACATACATACATACATACATACATACATACATACATACATACATATTGTATATAGAGTAGTATAGATATACAAACATCTATACATAACATTTTGTATATTTTCGCATTTGTACTCGCAGCGCGACTTTAATCAACGAATATTATTATAAAGCATTTTGCCAATGGTATAATTTTTTATAATACGCCTTTCCTTTGAAATAAGATCAACACGCCCACAAGCCATAAATTGAAGTGTTAATCAGCTCAAATATAATTTAATGTAATTTATATCCAATGAATTATTTCATTGTGTTGTTATTGTATGGAAAGAAGAAAAATAAAGAAGAACCGTAAAATATTCTTATATCCTCTATCGCAATAGGAGGATATGCGAATTTATACCGACAAGCAAGGATGGTCAATTTGCCAAAGCGTTTGTAACCTCAGAATACAGTCATCAAGTACTCTTTAAATTGTGTACGTATTCTGAGCAGGTAAAAATTCCGTGATCTCTATGATCTCATAGATCTCACTTCAAATATCGAGGTTCATCCTCTAATCTGTCTGTCATCTATTGTTCTGAGCAGTCATTATCCTAACAGGTAAGAAAATTATATTCGGTCATGACCAAATCTTTTATACCCATCACCGTTATCTCGAAAAAGACAAAAACAGGAAAAGAACTATATTTTTATGCTCCATCATAAACAAAAAGTTGTTTGTGTGGGCGTTTCCTGTGAAAAGTTTAGGAAGTACGATATATTCTTTTTCGATAATTCCCGAATGTTTACCACAAATACTGTACAGTTACGCAGACAGACAGATGAGTAGACGAACAGATGGACATATTTAGTTGCATTCCAAACTTGAAACTGGCCAAGAATTTATATACTTTGTGGGGTCTTTGAAGCTTATTTCTGCCCCTTTTACAGGTATTGAAAAAAAATCGAGTTTTCATACATATAATATTGGGTAGGTGTGGTCAATTTTGTCCATTTTTACAGAGATGCTACAGCGTCGTCCATAGTATATGTACTTAAATTTCTGTACATTTATCTGCTATATTATAGGAATAATGAGCAGGAAAGCATTTTTTTATTCTTTTTGAAAAACAGAGGTGTTCTCAGTTTACGTAGTGGTGCATTTTTAATACCAACCTGCATGCGACAACTCCCAATATTTCTGCTAGATATGAAGCCGATAGAATGTTTACAACAGACATTATACAAACGGACGGACATACAGACGGACAGACGGACAGGATTAAATTGATTTAAAATTTGATGTTGATCAAGAAAATACATATTTTGTGGAGTCTCTGATGATTCCCTCTGGCCGTTGCAATCGTTTTGACAAAATAAATACGCTCCTCATCCTTCGATAATGCCTATAAAAATCATATTCGATAATGGCTATAAAAATCATGAAACTTAATATATATATGAATGGTTAGTAAATGGCCAAAACTTAGGTTCCACGTTGACGACTTGTTGCGTAACGACACTTTGTATATTAGATTAACAGAATTATTCTTCTAATGGTTTGCAGTATTCGCTGTCCGATTGCAACAGTAAAACCAGAATTAAGAAATGCCCAAAAATTGACTCTTACTTGCGGTTAAGGCAAGTATATTACTCTCCCGCGAAGACAAGATAACGACATGATATCACAGCACGGAGGCAACTCAGTACATTGTAGAATAATCAATTATGAAAATTTTGGTTCCAAGTAATCTTTGGGAAAAGTCCACCTGGTCACTCTGGTGAGGATTAACAAAGGAATATTGCTGATGACAAAATTGTAGATTCCCTCCTATAATTTTCCCTTCAATAGTTTAACCTAAGTGCAAAATCTAGTATAAATTTTGAACATTTTTCTTAGTTCAGGAGCAAACGATCCCATGGAATGTTTTTGAAACTTTTCACTTGAAACGGGGTAACCACGCATGGAATTGTTTAAAGTCGATTGTCCATGCCGGGGACTTAAAAGGAAACTCTTTATGCAAATTTTGAAGTTCCTGGAAAGTTTCAGATTACATTCTCTATTATCGTGCTCAACCTAATGAATTATGGAACGGACGGATTAACAGAAAGGTTTGTCCTTTCTGCTTAAGGAAACATTTAAGTTCATTTTTTTCGTTGTTCCACTAAGAATTGGGCTTTTCCCTGGCAAATTCTAGTTTTAACTTCCTATTACATTTTTGTACCAACGGCTTACGGTGAGCATGGCAATGGTCTTGTTATAGTTTGGGTATGCATTGGAGCCAGTGGGGTCGGAAAATTGCTGTTTATGGATAGCATTCTAAACAAAGAGCATTGCTTAAGGATATTGAATGAAATTTTAAAAGAAAGAATGGACAAAGTTGGTATTTTGGAATCGTTCAAATGCCGCCAACATAACGACCTGAAGCATAAGCCCCGCATCAATCTAGAAGGGCTCTTATGCAACTGCCTTAAACTGCTTCACCCTCTTCCCCAATTACCAGGCACGAGTCCCATCAAAAACATGTGGAATAAATTAGACCTCTGTGGGCAAAAACACTCAATCTCTTCCTACCGAGATCTAAAAAATATACTGCAAGAAGAATGGACTAAGATCACTGTTTCCTATACAAGAAAAGTTATACAAAATATGTCAAAACGTTTAGATAACGTTATTAAGCAAAAAGTAAATCCCACCAAATGTTAATTTTTAATAATATTGTGCTTTTTTTATTCGTATCCTTCCGTGCATGAAAACAAGTGAGGAAATTAAATTCGATCGGGACCGAGTCTTTTATACTCATCACGGTTATTCTAAAAAAGACAGCAGAAGAAAGAGAACAAAGTTTTCATGCTCTATAACATGAAGTGGGCGGAACTGATTTTTTCTATTTTCAAAATAAAAGTTTTTGCCGTATAGGCGTGTAGGCGTTGTAGGAGTGTCCTTTCAAAAGTTTAAGTCGATTGCACGTTTTTCTGTAAATTTGTGGGTGATATCTTCGCTGAAGGGAGAACTTTCCCCGAAAATCCTACAATGTTGCGCAAACAGACAGATGAACAGACGAACAGGCGGACACGTTTAGATGCATTCCAAATTTGAAACTGGCCAGGAATTTGTATGGAGTGTTTGAAGCTTGTTGCTGCGTGTTATAAATATATATAAGAATCAATTAAAGTTTGATAAATAGATATTAGATAGGCGTGGTCAGTTTTTGCCATTTTTATGCACAAATAGAACAGCATCGCCCATAGAATATGCGCTCAGATTTTTGTATATTTATCTGCTATAGTTCATGTGTAAAGAACAACAAATTTTTTATTCCCTTGAGAAAACAGAGGTGTTTTCAGTTCATGTTATGCTGTGAGTGTGTCCTTCAAACGATTTGCACCATTTTCAATACCAATCTGCGTGCTAGAACTTCCAATGTTTCTGCCAAATTTGAAGTCCATAGCTTCATTTTTGCAGCCAAGAAAATGTTTCCAACAGCCCCTATACAGGCGGGCAGACACACAGACAGACACAGAAGTTATTTAATTTTCTTGCCTAAGAGAATAATGTTTTGTTTGTTTTTCATATTTTTTTATTTTAATGCGTATTTATTATGTGTGGACAGATGTATGTCTGTGTTTTAACGTCTGCACCTGGCATGTGCCGTAATCAGACGGGTTGTCTGCAACCATTGGCAATCGAGAGGTAAGTTGATGGAGGACCCCTCAGGGAGAGAGACAATCCCCATTGAAGAGGGCCTCGCTACCCTGAGGTCCCGCACTAGAAAATGGGTGTGGGCCAAATTCTCGTTTAGTGGTTTACGTCAAGACCTATCTAAGCACCTCTTAAATAGCTCCCCGCGAAACTTTAGGGCAACCACAGCCAGCGCGAATACTCCCCGAAGGGCCGTACCCGGCAGTCAAACAAAAAGGAATTCGTCCGGCATTCCGATGGGTAGTGTGCATCTTCCTACCCGAGCAATCCTACTTTGGGCAACCTGACCCCCGTGGACACCCTTTAACTTCTTGGCTTATCGTTCAAGCAAGAACTTACACCAAGCTATACAGCTTTGGGTGATATCATAATGTACGTTGTTAACACTTGCCTTTGGACTATCCACACGTCCCGGAAGTCCGATCCTTAACTACCCTTTCTCAAGAAAAATAACGCTTTCAAGGTTGTCGTCGCACAGCACACCCACTCAGCTGTGCCCCAGCCCACTTGATATCGTTGGCCATCATCATTAGATGACCTCCACCAAGAGAACCGAATAGAGAAAGAAATGCCTTTTTTCAATTTAGAAAAGAGAGCCCCTTCCGACTAGACCCCTTCCGCTTCCAAAGAGAAAAACCTGTTGCCAGGTTATAGATAGATAGTAAGGCTTAAACCTTTCATTGCCATTGACTGTATGAGTCTCAAAGCGAGAGGAAAAAGAGAGCCATAATGCAGCAGTCAATGTTTTATAGCAAGCACCACGAAGAGGTGAAGATTTCGGCACATCTATGGATAAACCAAAGGACGCCAAAATTTCGCTCCCCCTACGTTTGGACAATGGACTAGGTTTAACAATCTTTTATTTTTCTCGAGCGAAAAAATCCAAGATTAAGGAAACTCATTGTATATGTAGATATTTCAAGCGAAGAAGAAAGGAGAAAAAAAACAATTGGCAATTAAAGAGGACAAAACACTGAACATTGTACTGAAATCTTGTTAAAGGCATAATTAAATAGAGATAAGAGAACTCAGAACATTCATTACCATAACAGGAAACCATTTGACATCAGGCATCGAACGAATATACTAAACTCAAAAAATCGATGTAAAGTGATGTAAATAATGAAAGGAATTACACATCGGTATATCGATATATGATATAAGCGGAAGCAAACTAATTGTCTATGACTGCATATGTAACGCTTCTGCAAAGAGTTTCTATATATTTCTTTATATTCCTTTCTTTTAAAGTCAAACAAACGGTTGTAAGTGTTTTCGAGCTCGTGGAAAGCAATAATAACAAGTAAGAAAATCATATTCGGGCGCGACCCAATTTTTTATATCTATAACGTTATCTTCAAAAAGGTTAAGAAAAAAGAAAGAAAATCAATTACCATACTCTGTAATGAGCCTGGGGGATGGGCATAGCTGATTTTTTATATTTTCAGAATGAAAGTAGATATTTATATCGCCTGTCTCTTGTAGTTTATGCGTGATAGCAAAAAACCCCAGAAAGCCGAGAACTTCTCAATTTATATTGCACTGTGGCTTTGTTCTTTGCCATTTTCAATATCAACCTGCGTGCAACGATTTCCAATGTTTGTGCAAATTTGAAGCAGATACCCCTATTTTTGGATTATGAGTATGTTTATCACAGCAAATGGACATACGCACTGACGAACGTTTCTAAAATCTTTCAGATTAGATTCTCATCAATAACATTAAGTATTCATAGGGTCTCTAAAGTTTTTTTCTGGCCTATTAAAGTAGAATGAAGCGGTTATCAGCGTACGCTGCTAACTGCTGCCGTTTAAAAAACGAACTGAATATCTGTCATACGTCTATCCATCCTTTTTTCAAAAACTTTCAGCAATAGGTTAGAAAATCTCATCTAAGTAAGTGCTAGCCTATGCGGCGTACTTACCAGGCTCGAATGCATCCGATTACTACTTATTTGTATCGATACAACAAGCAAAAAACACGGGAAGCAAAAGTGTTTGGACTTTGCAGGTGTATCCTTTGACCTGTTAGGATCATTTGCAAATTCTTTTGCAAATTTTTAGGCGTTATCTTCATTTTTAAAAGGAAGAATGTTTACCACAGACACACATACAATTAGGCTGACGGACAAATGGACAGACGCACAGATGGACAGGCGGACAGATGGGCAGACGGGCAGATAGACAGATAGACAGACGGACAGACGCACATATGGGCAAGCGGACAGACGGACATGCTTAAATCGATTCATAAATTGATACTACTCAAGAATATACTTTGTGCATCTTTCTGGGCGTTACAAACATTTTTATGTTCTGTAATAAAATAAAAATTGTGTTAGACAATATGGTGTAGGGTATTTAATGGCCCACCTTGCCCGACTATAATCTTCTTACTTGTTTCTTAAAGTCTTTAGTTGCCATCTTTTCGATTTGTAGTATTTGCATGATATCCTTCATAGTGACATTAACTAAGAATTTACTTGCAGAGTATCAAGAATAAATTAACGGGAGTAACAAACCCATATTATAAAATCGAAATATATGAGCACAATGATAAGCAAAATATAAGTGTAACCCATACATTAGTGCAACTACGGCCTAAGTAAAGCCAAGCTCTGAAAAGCGGTTCTGTTTTGAAAAAGCTTTATGAACCTCTAAAGAAACTTTTCAAAGCATACGTTTTCTTGTTTTAAGAAACGAAAAGAATTAAACATAACTTACTTGTCTTGATCTTCGCACATGTGTTCATTTTCTTTTTTTAATTCTGATAGAAAGTGTAGCTCTCACTATCACAAATTAAAAACACTTTGTACAATGTACTCTGTACACCGTACTTTACAATAACTTTTCTCATCATTTAAAATTCAACGAACTTCAGTACTAAGCAAAACATGCACGTTATAACAACAACGTATCAAAGCATTGCTATCGCATGCAATAAAATTTCAACAAACTAGCGATTTTAATGTATGGTATAGCTATCTACTAATTTATTTGCTAATCGATCACTACTATTTACAAGAAGAAAAAAAATTTTGATTTTTTTTTCTGACTATGTGACCAATAAGTTAGGATATGTTTCCTATTCGTTTAGTACGGTGAAGAGGGAAAAGAAATCAGAAAAGAGGACACGTAAGAGAATTATATTCGCTCATGTCCGCAATTTTTAGTTTAGGAATTGCGAAGAAAAAGTGCCGGCAATTTTTAGAAATTCTGAGAGAAAATGTTTACATGCGATTTTTTGATTTTTACAATGAAAAAGTGCCCGCAATTTTTAGTTTTGATTTTTACAAAGATAAAGTGCCCGCAATTTTTAGAAATTCGGAGAGAGAATATTTACATGAGAAGTAATCATATGTAAGATATGCATGACATATCTTTAAAGTCGTACATAAATAAAATTTTGTTTGCAAATTTCTGTTGAGACTGATTTAAAAGACTCCATTTAATTTTGATAAAAGGCTGTAAAAAATATGTGAATATGATTTTATGTAAAGTTTAAAATAATGCGAATTTAAGGTGTTTCAATTTTCCTGAACTAGGCAGCGAGAAGAATTTATATCCGGACAAATCTACGCTGTTGGTGGTCTGCCTAGCAATGGGGAGTCGGTAAGCACAGTTGAGATTTATGTTCCCTATGAAACAAGATGGCGCGTGGGCGAACAAATGTCTATGATGAGGTTAGCATACAATTTCTACACCCAACTAGACTTAACTTGCATGCTTTTACAGATTTTGTGCCTGTATTATTGTATTTTGCTTTTGGAATCGAAAACCTAGAGTGATTGAAAACTTTGCTTAAAAATCTTTTCATTTTATAAAAATTTGTTAGACTTTTTTAATAAGATAATTACTTGTAAAATTTACTATTTTCATCGGAACGATGCGGTCTTTTCAAGCATCACAATTCCTTAAATCAATTGTATGCGAAAGAAAGTAAAGTTGTCTACGCGTTTTATACTATCTCAAATCCGAAAGGTTGTCAATTTTAGGTGCATTTGTTAATAGATTAACACGATATGATTCCCATTAGTAAAATGTTAAAATAACAACAACAACTATAATGAAGTGTGTCGCAATATTGTGTGTAATATAAAAAGAAAGGTTGTCTTTGCAATCTTTTCTACCAATTAACAAGAAAAATATTCTCTTCGATTTTAAAACCCATCTATGCAAGAACGACACTCCACAAAATACATTAATAAGGACTATGTCACTGTATCCACGTGCTTTTTGTTAAAGTTGATATCAGAAACAACTACTTAGCATATATGTTACACACTTAGTTGACGACTGCACAATCACAGGCTCTATAGAAAAAATAAAGCCGGGCTTTATAATCTTCTATTTTCATAACTAGCGAGATCTAACGCATTATCATAATGACTTTAAACTTAATTCAGAAACAATTTTAAGTTTGCCACAGTTCGGATACTTCAAGAAACATAGCAGTAAGCTCTTTTAGTGGTTGATATAATTCCATAGTAACATTCGAATAAGCGTAAACAATAATCGCCAACCAGCAAAACCAAGGCAATGCGTCCATAGCTGTATATGATTTATTTTATAAAACATTTTCACTTTTTCAAGTTAGTCGTAAAACTGCAAAATTAATTATGATTTCGAAAAAGGACCAACTTTTAAACCAACCGTGGCAACAACAACGTTACATAAAGCATAAGAATAAAGTTAACGCGGCAGTCGCTTTAATTGATCATTCTCCACCAACTCAATATCAGCACGTTAAAGATAAATTGAAGAAGCTTCAGGCAGAAAGGGAGAGAATATCTTTAATAAACGCCGAAAATGTGCGATTGTTGCAAAAATTAACTGAAATAATGCAAGCAAAGCGTATGCCGGACTTATGGACTGAACCTCGACCAAAGTGAGTATCTAAGTGCAATCACCAATATTAACCACTATGTAATATGCAAACCCTCAGTTTCCTAGGGCGAGTAAAACTATTTAAAACGCCACCTAAGGCTTCAGGCGATTCTTTTAAGAAAATTGATAAAGACATTGAAAAGCAAATTAATAATAAAATAAGATGCCCGAGATGTGATAAAAGAGCAAAATAAATAGAAAACAAAGAATATCTTAAATAAGAAAATGTCAAAAAATTCGTTTTAATATTTTTACTATTTATAAATATCGTAATATTATTGCAAGTGGCTACCGAGCAAAGACCGGCGGCAACGTGGCGAAGGTAAGAAAACCAGTATGTCCTGTATGCGTCATCGGCTGAAAAGTGGTAAGTACTTTTATTACATCTTTTGACGGTAAATGCTGCTTTTCCTCAGTTGATGAATTTAAGGGTTTCTGCGATTATATGTTAATCAATAAATGCTTTTCTTCTTAAAGTAAGTGATTTTTACAAACCTTTTGTTTTACAAAATCCAAATTTATCAAGGACAATGATTTTGTCTTTACTTGATTTTCTTGTTGTAAAATTTCCAATGATTGAATTTCTGTAAAACCATGATTCTTAAGAGCCTCACAGCATCTTTGCGATTGCTCAATGCAAGGTGAAAACGAACAAAAACGTCCGCCTGCATGAAATGCGCATATATTTAAAACTTGGATTTTAAATTCACTAAAACAAAAAACACAAACCTTGCTTCTTAAAAACCTGTACAGCATGGGGGACGGCCAGCTGAGGCGCCGGTAAATCAAGAAAAACTGCATCAACTTTTCCTTCTAATTGTGTTCCAAAGCCAAATTCACATACATCTCGATTATAAACACAAACGAACTCGCTTAAACCATGATTTTGAAACTCATCTTGAGCCTGTTTTGCTCGTGCTTCATGAAAATCGAATGTATGCAAACGGCCGCTGGGTTTAATGGCATGTAGAAGAAAGTGCGAAAGTGACCCGGATCCTGTACCAGATTCAACAATCACTGAACCGGGGCGCAAGTCCAGCTGATGGATAATCATACTTATATCAGGAGTGTAGATAATCTGAGTTCGATGGGGTAGGGTTTGCGTCCACAGTTGAGGATTCGGCTGCAAAATATACGCCCATCCTTTGGATAATTTAACCTGACTGCCATATATAATAAGAATAAAATAAAAAAATAAGAACACTTGTTAAAATGTCACTTGAACGTTTGAGTACAAAGAGTAATTAGGTCACCAATTTTTTTTAAATCTCAGAATAAATTCTAATAAACACTTGCTATATAGCATAAATTATTCCTAATGAAAGAAGTGTGGCAAAGTGCAAACCAATAAGAGGAAAAAACTCTGCGAAATCGATACGAAATCTGTATGAAAACTCCACACTTTCTAATAATTTGATTGCACGATAAACAGCAATAAAAACATCTTTCATACTTGCCATACTCCAATCCAATTATACTCCGGACTTTTAGGGCGCCAAATGATGTTTGGAAAATGTGCTCGACTTCTTCACCTTTTCTATTAACAACAGTGGGAGTCGCTTGGATGCTGTGCATTGAATTTACACCCAAAAATATAATCACAGTATCACCTTCATCTATCTTCGTTTTCGGCCTTAAAAAACTCATCTTGATTATGAGGAATTTATCTAACAAAAAATGAAGCAATTTATTTGAACGAGCAAATCTAAAATGTTTTAATAAAAATCTTCTTCTTCTTTTGTCATTCAGAAGACAAAAATCCACTAAGATGTATAAAAAGCCTAGTGTGAACACAGATTTCTTTGTTTGAGCCTTTGTAAAGTTAGGAATACATTTGGTACACAATATTATTTTTTATTTATTTTACTGTTACTTTAGTCTTTTTAATTTTGCTTGTTATAGGTCCGCCACGTTATTTTTTTTTATTTTCTCGAATAGTCGGCAAGATACGCCGATTGATGATATCTACAAATCTGTGAAGAGATATGGCCAGTCTAATAAGCCGAGGGAGGAGTTCAACAGAATCTTTGGGGAGGCAGTTAACCTGAGGATAATTGAACATCGGAACCCATTAGAATATAAGGGGCCAATAAACATATCAAGCGGTTCGAATGAAGATGAAGACGACGCTGGGGGGAGCGACTGCTATGGGTGTGGCGGTCGCTGTGAGCGCTCATCAGCGCGTACTCGATCGCCCTCTCGTTCCCAAAGTCGAAAAAGGACGGAGCCCAAGGAAACACTCGCGAAGCCTCAGGAAGCCGGCATAACAACTCTCCCTTCCTCCCGCCTTTCTTTGGAACTTAAAGTGCGCCAAAAGCGCACGTTTGTGTGTGGCGAAACTTATGTTGAAACGAAAGCTGTAAACAAAATTATATGAATATCTTACACATAATATTCGATACACGTATCCTACCAAGTGGTTCGAAAAGTTGGTTATGTGTGAAACGCAAAAGTCATTACTTTTCTTTGATTCAGCATTGCTTAACAATTTATGTCACTCCTTCTCCTTCTTCTTCTGTTATTCAGCAAATAAGCACCCGATAATTCACTGAGATGTGTAAAAAGGCCCAGTGTGAACATACACTTCTTTGTTTGAGCCTTTCTAAAGTTAGGGTTAGATTTGATATATATAATATTATTATTTATTTATTTTATTATTTCTTTGAATTTCGTAATTAAAATAATTGATTAATGTCTTGTTAATTTTGTGTCTTAAAAAGAAATAAAATCAACACAACACTAACAAATATAGCAAACATAATTTACAGCCCTGGCCCTATTAGAAATAGCGTAGAAAGGTAGTTTAGTAAAGAGCAAACAATCAATTGAATACTACAAACAAATAGCAGTATTTACAGGACGCAAAACCGGAAGCTGTGAATTTTTGCAATACGCGCTTAATATATTTCTAAAATAGTTTACAAATATTTTTTTAAGAAGCTCTTTTTATTTTTACTAAAACCACGAATACCAAAAGGCAGGTCAAAGCTACAGATTAGAACAGCCTATTAAAGAAGGTATATATAAATATAACGTACGTTTTTTCTCGTTTTTGAAAATTGCTTTTGTTTGCCACAGTTTGGCTGGAACAAAAAGGCATTGTCTTCGTAAACATAAATTTCCTTTTCAAATAAAATATATGTAATACTCATTTTTTTTTGTTGCTATTAAACAAATGCTACATATTAAAATTTATTAAGACAATATTTTCAAATTGAACATTTTATGAAAAAGGCAAAATAAACACACTACCGAAGCTATATATCTGTTTTAACATTTTAAAACGTATTTACTGCTAGTTCTAGGAAAAATTAGTAGTAAACGACAGCCGCTGCTAGCACTGCTTCGCTGTGATGTAGATGTTTTAATAATTATGTTTTTAATTATAAAGGCAAACGTGCGAACGCATAAGTTTGCCAGCTTGTCTATATACGTTTAAGTTAAGTTGAATTTGCAAATTAAAAGGTAGTTTAAAACAAAGTTCTTATATCAAAATATCTAAAAAACAATTGTCATACGTTGAAATTTTCAAGAGCTATAAGAATATTAGATAAGAAAAAATATATATTATTGATTAGTTGTTATATTTAATAGAGGGTCAAAAAAGTGGTGGTGAAAGTTGGGACACGTAGCTTAAACGGTGACATAAATTGAATTAAGACGCTGAATGAATAAACTTATTCTAAATGTTTATGCATATTGGACACGATCTACAATAAATTATTTGTTTGATTTTAATAAACGTTCTCTAATTACGTTCGCTATGGAGGGAATGCGTAGTCTTGAAAAACCTAAAGTTATTTTCGTGCTGGGTGGACCAGGTGCTGGAAAAGGAACTCAATGCTCAAAAATAGTTGAACGATTTCAATTTGAACATCTCTCCGCCGGAGATTTACTACGTGCCGAACGTGCACGGGAAGGTTCCGAGTACGGTGCGTTGATAGATGAATACATACGCAACGGTAAAATAGTTCCTGTAGAGGTTACTTGTTCTCTGCTTGAGAATGCAATGAAAAAGTCAGCAAATAATAGATTCCTCGTTGATGGTTTTCCACGTAACCAAGACAACTTGGATGGTTGGAATCGCCAAATGTCGGATAAAGTAGATTTTCAATTTGTACTTTTCTTTGACTGCCCGGAAGAAGTGTGCGTCGATCGTTGCTTGACACGCGGCCAAAGTGGATCGGGTCGTTCGGATGATAATATAGAAAGTTTAAAAAAGCGCATAGAGACTTACAATAATGATTCGATGCCAATTATAAAGTATTTTGAAAAGATGGGAAAAGTTGAAAAAATCGATGCTAAATATAATGCAGATGATATTTTCACAAAAGTTGAAAAAATCTTTTGCGAATCGGGTTTTCAATAAAAAAAAAAAAGAAGAAAAAAAGAAATTGTAATATAGATATAAAAATATTGTTAAAAGCAATGCACCTGATACTTGGTTCCAAAATAAGTTTTATTCAAAGCTTTCAAAAAGAACAAAATAAAAATAGTTAAATATGTTTAAAAAACAGGAAATAATAAGCGATTAATTTAATCTAAGCAGCATAAGCACAAGTTTTTTCGCCATTCAAGATCGTCTTCGTTTACACATTTGCAAAATTTTATGCTGCTGATTGTAGCAATTACAAAAATTATAATCGGCCGCTACCGAATCTTTTATATCTACCGGTCTTATCTTAAAAAATAACTCAACAAAGAAATACAATTAAATTCATACGTTTTTCTATTTCAACATAAACGTTGTAGATTCGCGGAAATTTTTGAGGTCCCGTATATTGGCGGCAGGGTTTGATACTAATCAAGAATGTATATACTTTATAGGATCTCTGAAGCTTCCTCCTGGCCATCGTAGAGTCGTTTTAATAAAATAAATATACCCGCAAATATATATATACTTTTGACGGTAAATATATCTAAGAAAATTATTTAATTTCGCTTTAAGTTGTCCAAAATTGTCTAATTTCGATGACTTTCGTTGCTAATGGTTTTGTTATCCACATACGAATTTATTTAAAGGTCAAACTTCAAGTTTAATTCGTCAAGAAATAATGACACAACAGTAACGCTCTCTTCTTCATGACCTTTATTTTCTATGACATCATTAGCCATTTTCTTTTTAGATTCGTAATGTTTGCTTCCATTTGCAAATCGTACAGAATTCTTTCAAAGTCACCCACTCAACTTCATATATATGTGAACGTTCTAAGATGGTACGAGAAGCTGCTGGCCATATTAGCCTCTAAGAGAATGAACTTCCTGGCTATTGTTTCGTCGGCTTCTATTTGAGTTTTTGACATTCAAATCGCGGCAGACTTCTTAATCAGACATATCTCTTTGTAAAAACCGACGCGTGTTTTACTTTGTTAATTCAATGTATTTCAAACTATCCGACGCCCCAGCAAAGAATGCAAACGTCTTCTTGCTATGAATTTAAAGATATTTTAACGTGTGGTTTAGAAATTGAACTGCAGTTGACGACAAATTTTCCCGTAAACAACTATAGTTGGTAATCTATTTTTAGCTTACTTTCGACTTTTAATAACGATCTATCTGAGAAGCAGTTAAGCAGTCTGAAGCTTCCTACGCTTTTTGCAAGTCCTTGTACTAAACTTGTCGTGAGAGCACAAAAAAAGGAAAGTTTTTATTAATTAGATACTATTTTTTAAATTGGAATGCAATTTCAGCGCCGATATATGCCGGATTAAAATGCTCAACGATTAATAATAACGCCTTTTAAAACAGTCAATATGAAAGCGATACGTTCTTTTTAGAAACCAAAAATTGTTTTCACATGGCGCGAGTGGGTGCTGGTATAGAATTTTATTGTCCCCAAAAAAAAAAAAAAAAATTTGGCGGCTTTGTATAAGTTTCCCAAGCGTGATTATGCGCCTCGCCAAAAATATTGTAGAGAGACCAATACAAATCGATAAGTCGGTGCTAAAAAAGACTTTTTTAAATCGAAATTTTCAGTAAGAAAGTTATAATATCCATTAATAACAAAATCGTTCGAAAATAAGACTACAAAAATACTTTAAAAAAACGAAAGCTTTAATTAATTACCTTGTTTTAGGTAACATGTGCCGAAACCAGTTTAACGATCAGGAGAAACTTTTACTGTTTCGTAGTTTTTCGCAAAGCCCACATCTCACTTTAATACTTTTAATTTATTTATAAAGAAACAACGTTTATAGGCATGTTTATCAAAGCAAAAAATCCTAAAAAAAACCATCTTTTCGCTAAGGAATCTTTTAGTCCCGCCTTAATTTGTCCAAACGGGCTTGCAAATCGGCATCAGCATCAGACATTGGTGACGATGGTCCACTGCTTTTATTATCTGCTCCGTTGCCTGCCGCAACAGCGCCGCCTCCCGCCGCCACAGCAGCTGGAGTTGCTTTATTGCCACCAGCAATCGACAATGAACCTGAGGCAGTTGGAAGGTCTCCAAGTTGTTCGCCTAATTGTAATCCCAATTCATCAAGAACTTGTGAAACTACAGCGTCAGTTTCTTCTTCATCGCCCTCATCCTCCATAGCATCATCTATTGCATCGTTTATCATTTCTTCCTTCATGTCCATAATTTCTGACTGCTTCTCAAATTCATGTAGAATTTTTTGAATTTGAGGCAGATTCAGCTGGCGGTTCATATTTTGCATAGCCTTGGTAACACCTAGAAGTATTGAGTATGAATTAATGAACGACCTTCAGGTGGTCATATTATTAATTACCCTTCATAGCTTGAGCCATTGTGTTTTGAGATTTTAGTGTTTGAATTTTAAGAGAAACAGCTTGAATATTAGCCTTCATCAACATAAACTTTTTAATATAACGCCTTGTGCGTACCAAATCTTTAGCCATTATTTTGACGGCATCCATCTGACCTTCTTTAGCCATTTTTTTAATGTCGGCTATAATTTTTTTCTCCTGTTGTTCCATTTTCATCTTTTCCCTGTCCAAATCACGCATAGCTTTGTTAAGAGCTCTCTGATTTTTACGTAGCATCTCATCAGGGGAGATCTTTTTACCAAACAACCAATCCATGACGCGATTTATTAATTGTGTATATATAAAATAATAAAAATTTATGTACAAACGCCCCAACTGAAAACGCAAATATTTATTTATTACTCATTGCACCTTCTTCTTATTTACATCATATTGTGAATACAAATGATAACACTATACATATTGGACAAATTCAATTACAGAGTTGTTATTTTTCACTTTTATGCGCATTTATCGTATTTTTCATCTATCAGCTGTCAAATTGGGTGGTGAAATGGTGTGTACGTATAAAAGAGCAAACAGCTAAATAACTATTACTTGTTATCTTATTATAATATCTATACTGTCATCATTTATTTAATGAAATAAAAACGTAGGCTAAATGGAAAAGTTCAAAGTAGATTAGTAGCTGTTGGAACTGACAGTATTCTCGAATGGCCGCTTTCGGTAGCGAGTGCACACGTGAAACGTAGAAAAGAATAAAAAAAAAAACAAAAAGAAAATAAATAAACAAAACAATTTTTAATTAATTAAAGTGCAAATTTGTACCAGTCCCACGTGCTTCTTTTCCTGCAGGCTTTAGTTTTTTGGATGTTGCTCAGGGCATAATTTATAGTTAATAACCGGTGTGAAAATAAATCTATTAGGAATATTCATACTTGACTTGGACTCATACATACTCGGACTTTTTCCCTTCAAAGTAACGATTGAACTGCGACGAAGGAACTTTTATTGCTCGCCTTTCAATTATTCCCTTATGTAATGCCCAGATAGATACCAAATGCCACATACCTAGAATACTTGTTAGGTTATTCTTGGTAATCCTCTAATCCCCTATTCAAACGTTCCCAGAAATTTCTTTTTGCAAATTCGTTTATGGCACCAATAGACGAAATAAAGGAGAACTATCACTTACTTTGATTATTGAGATTGAGCACACTTTGTACGTCCATCAATTTTCTCAATCATATTGTGCTTTCTCTTCCTTTCGAATACATTTCACAATGAGAGATTTGCTATCGTCAGGAAGTGCGTGAAAAAAATGGATAATTTCCATTATTCGTTACAAGTCATCTGATATTGGTATCCGTTTAATAATTGTAATGTGATTATAAATTTGCTTGCTATTATCTTATGAAGATAGTTGAGAACGATCCATGGCTTGCTTGTAACGATGCAGTTAAAAATTAGATTTGCACACATTCCAAGGAATATGTTATAAAAAAACAATTGCAAATCGGACTTCTTAAGGATTAGATAGAGTGACTGGACTGAGTGATAAAAATGAATTCGTTGCTAAAAGACTGAAAGTATTTTCCCAACATTTTCTCCATTTCCAAACTCCCTCCTTCCATGGAGCCACCCAGCAACTTATTAATTAACTAAATAATTTCAGTTTTTATTTTACATTTTATCCATAAAGAGTTTAATCACTACGAGTAACACTTATTAGAATAAAATAAATTACATTATATTATAATTGTACGTAAATAAGTGTAAGAGAGAAAACAATTTCCATAAGCGCTTGTTGCAAGCAAAATACTGGAAACATATGTCGATATTATTCTTCATGTGTGTAAGATACATATACAGCATCACCGCCGATGCTTATTAAACATTGACCCTAAAAGAAAAATATAATTATTGAAAATTTAGGCACAATGGGTGTACAGGACTTTGTAACTAACCTGATTCTTGTGTTGATTATCAAGCATAATCAATTCTTTTAGATAAAACGACACCATTGCATTGCCGCCTAGAGCAGCGATATGAGCCCGAACAACAGCAAGTAACTAATTGACATAAAAAATAGAAACCTTAAGAGGAAGAAATTCACGTTAAAAAAATACTGCAAACAACCTCCGTTATAAAGCCATGAACAAATCCACTAATGCCTCCATTCTCTCTAATTGAGGTACTTTCCCGGATGAAGAAGAAATTCAAATTCCCCAAATATCTTTCGATTTTACCGCCAGGCAGAAAACTAAGCGGAGTAATGTCAATACTAGTACGATCGGGAATTTTATTCTGAAAGGATATTTAAAAACTTCATAATAAAGAAATCAGAAAGTTATATTCACCTGGGTGGAATTTGTTTATACCTATCGCTGTAATATCACTAATATATACAAGATTTTGTTAATTGTTTAGCTACGAAATATTCTTCTCTGGTTGTTACAAGTGTATGGACAGATCTAATATATTAGATGTTTGCAAAAATTTTGATCAGCGACTTCTACAGGTAAAAATGATAAAGAAATGGGTGCACAACGGTTAAATTCGATGGTCTCGATATTCCTCTACATAAAATAACAGTATCCCATTTAATATCATTGATTTTTTCAGCGTACGTCGACGCTAATAATGAAGCGCTCAAAAATCCTCTTCTTCCAAATTCATTACTTTTGTTGTTTAGTTGAAGAAATCTGCTGCTAAAGCCCACCAAACAGGTTCATAGAATTATGATGATGCTGTTTCATCGTATCCCAATTGTCAATTTTGGTGGTCAACGGTTTCAAAGTGGCGACACGAATTAATCAAAATGCTACTTTTTGGTCACTTGTTGCAAGAGTAGTCCAGAATACGCTGTTACAGCTCGAATGGGAAGTTCTGCCACCTCGTACGTACTAACCAGATGTGGCGCTTCCAGATTATCCCTTGCTCATATCAGTGCAGCATGGCTTGGCTGGCACGGGGGCCCTCAAAGGTAAAGATGTACGAAAATGGTTCGGTTGGTGTATCGGTGCCAAAACAATACAAGTTCTTTCGACATGATAATACCAAAAATATTGTGAAATGTTGTAGAAAATAATGGAAACTATTTTGATTAATATGTATATTGTACCAATTTTCTACTATAAAATGGCTTTTTCAAGTGAAAAGTGATCTAAAAATTTTTGCAAGCATCTAATATGTACTTGCGTATGTAGTATAAAACGCGGAAGACAACTGAAATATTTATCTTAAATACATATACGGTTTTCATTAGGGGATTCTGAATAAAACGTTCCGGTCGATATTAAGCAATTTGTGGTTCCAACAGGTCGTGATTTGACAGATTGCTTCAGCACTTAAACTACGTTTCATGGAGTTAATGAAGTTTTCATTGAATTTGTGTTCTATAGTTCTAAGTAAGAAATATATGAAGGAAAGGAGTCTTTAATGCGAAAAACAAAAATCATCTATTTCTCGTTAGCGGTAACAGCAATCATCGTAACTTTAAAAGCACATAACTTACGTAGCATTGGCGAATGTTAAGAGCAGATACTGACAGGATGGGTGATGCTTTACGAGTTTTAAGAATATGAGCGCTATAAGATGCTAGTGGAGTATTGGTTTCGATCACATGGTCCTCATCTAAAGGAAAAATAAGATCATCTTCTTGCTGCGCACGTTTACTCGATGTTTCGTTGCTTTCGGTTTGACCATTTGTTGCGCATTTACGTTTATTTTTAGATTTACTGGGATCTTCTAATCTTAGAGCCATACCCACGACCAATATTTGAATTTGATCCTTATTTATTGATGAAAACATTTGTTAAAAAATTCCTTAGGTAAATAGCTTGCCACGTTACCTACCGATTCTGGAAAATCTAGTTTAAAACTTAAATTGCAAATAGCGCAAGGAATCATCGTACGTAACTTAAAGAAAATAGTTTGTAATAGTCTGCAAAGTAAAGCACACACAACAGAATTATGCGAGCAATGGTAGAGAATTTTGTTTTCATTGTGCAGGTATACCTTTGAAAATGCTTCTGAAAATTACTTATACTTTGAGCGATGTCCAATTTTGCCTTCCATACTTGAGTGAACATTTGCAGATTTTTTACTAATTCCATATCCAATATGCCGGGTAACCTTTCTGTGTTAACTATATGAAATCCCTCCGGTGGATATGGTTCCATTAGTAATGATATAATTTCCAAATCTTCAATATCATCGACTTCCAATACGCAAGTGTCTTTATTACCACAATTTAAATCAACTTCACCACCTTCTTCATCCGACTCATCGGTATCGGAATTTTTATCTAAGAGACCACCTTTAGCATCCGCATAAGTTGGCTTTAATTGATATATCTCTTGATTACGATCAAAAGTATCTTGAAGCTTTTTCTGCAACTCATTTAGTTTTTGTTTATCAGTCCACGAATTGCCAGCCACTATTTTTGGTACTTGAGGAATTGGTAAAGCGCTTAAGAAAAACCCTGTGCCCGTTGCAATGAGTGCCATCATTCGTTCTCCTATGGCAACTTGAACTTTTAAACCAAAAATTGCATTCATTCCCTTAGCTTTTAGTTTATTAATCAGTACTCTATGAAGTTCATATTCCAAGAAAGGAAGACCATCTGAAATTTCCTTGGCATTCAATTCAGACCGCAAATCTTTTTTACCACGCACTACCTGAGCTTGTAGAAAACAGCCCCGCCCTTTTTTTTTTTGCGAAAGTTAAGAATAAAATTCTTTATAATTAGCAGTAATAATTTAGTAATAACGCAAAGATCATACCAGTTATTTGTAACGCATCTGGCACTTCGAGAGTGGCTAACAATACGTCCGGTACGCGACCTTTACGGCAAAGAGCGCACCTCTTCATTTTAACGTTAAACGGTAAACTTGATGAACTGTATGGTATATGACACACATTACATAGACCTTTAGTTACGTTGAGTGTAGGCGGTAAACAAAACTTTTTTCCAGTCGATCCATTCGATATGGTAACAATATCTTTTAAATTCAAATCATTGAAAACCACATTTCGTTCTTCCAAAGATGTGGACATGCCAATGCCACAATTCGATTTTGCCATCGTAAATATATCATTTTGAGATATGGAGCGATTAAAGCTCATATTTATTATTGCCGCGGTTCCGGTGGCCGAGAGTACACAAACATCATCACTAAAATAAAGGCCAGTGTACTACATTGAACGTAACTTTATTTAAATAAAATTTTATAATTTCATGTTCATTACTTACGAGATGGCGGTGGACTCTGAATAGCCTAATACAACATTACAGCCTAAGGATCGAGCGTGCGATCGAATTTCCATACGTATTTCCGTCCACCAAGAATCCCTTACTTCCGGCTCATCAGGATTTGGCACCCGTTCTAATAATTTAACTGAACGTGCAGCTACGGTTGCCCCTATATGAAGTAGAAATCCTTCCGGATATCTGGTCATTGTAAGAAAAGGATACTCTAGCATTTCCATGCCATCGTTATTGGCGTTTTTACCCAAACAAGGTTGACCAATTCTCATCATCGCAGTAGCCGCTACAAGGCGATCGCTAGCCATACAAAAGGAATTCCCTGCAGAATATTTAGTAATTATTAATAGGTTTGCATTTCTTGCATAATAAAATATTTAAAATATTTTCTCTACATAACGAGACATTGTCGTCATTAAGTTTTGTTTAATGCATTTATGATAGATATGCTTTATTAAGTTTGAGAGTTGCGGGTGAATGTGTCGAACTTTTTAACGCAGTTGACCTCTTATACTCAACTTTGGTTTGAGATCGTAATCCACTTATACTAAGTTAACTACTACTAATACATAGGTAAATAAGGCAGCTTTCTTGAAGCTATCCCTACCAAATCTCTTATGGAGAAGAAGAAATTTCTTATAGAAGAGTAAGACAAACCGAGTCATATGTCGAGAGTGCTTTAACCGTAAGAACATCATTTGCGCACACCAACCCAATAGTAATATAAACACAGAGTACAAAAAAAAAATTTATGATAAATAATGCCTATTACTACTACTACTACTACTACTACTTACTTTTACGATGAATAACTGACGCAATTTCGAACGCATGATAGAAGTAAAAATATATAGTGAAAAATATGAAATATTTTCATCATCATATCATTGCAATAACACTCATAATGTACAATAAGAAATATATTAACGGTATTGCATCTCCTGCACTTAAACTTATTCAGACGAACGGAATAAATTTTATTGTGCATTTATATAAACAATGACTTGAATTATGGGTTTGCAGCCAATTTTATGTGTGCGGTTTATGTACATGAATGTGAGAACACATGTACCATATTTACATATTTATATATATATATATATATATGTATATATATATACAACAAGTCCCTTCACTTACCCTTAGGAGTTACACTCAAATCAGAATCCGACGATCGCCTGCACATTTCTCCTAGTTCCTTGGGAACAACTGTCGTTGCTGTTGATGTTGTAGTAGCAGACGATAGGCTATCCATTTGTGTTTGAATGTTTGTCGTTGTTGTAGTACCATATTTGGAAGGACTTGGCAGGAAATTGAAATAATTAACCATTGAGTTTGCAAAATTACCAGAAGATGGATCAATTACTACGTGGGCTGGTGAGGTTTTAATACCTTTTTGCTGAGGACATTCAATACAACATTCCGAAGTATTTCCACTATGCTCATTTAAGGTTCTACGAAAACACACAATTCATTATGAAATTCGCTTAAAACGCTAACAACATACTCTTCAATTAAAATGCTTTCCCCCGAAGTCGATTGACTACTTGTGTCCTTGATTAAGGTTACAGCCGTTCCAATACCACGTGCCACTACACCAACATCGCCTTCCAAATCAAAGGACTGCGAATAACCAATAACGGCATTAGCACCTATATTAATAGCCTTCAAACCCATCTTTCGTTGTATCTATTAATCCGAAAGAAAAAAAAGAAAGGAAATTGTTGTAAAATGCATTTCCTTCCTCAACACTTTTACTGACTTGACCAGAAAGTTTTAAAAATACCACTTGGCGAGCTTCGTTTGAAGCCCTCGGTGTGCGTATTTTATCAATCCATTGATATTCTGGGTCATCGTTAACCACTAATTCTTCTACGAAGCCATGTATAACTTGTGCACGATAGCCAACAGGAACACAAAGGGCTAAAATGCATATAAGAGTTATTAAAATTATATAAGTCGATTTGGGATTAAGAATACGCATACAGTGGAAAAACGGTATACCGCAAGAACTTTGTCGAAATTTATTCACGTCCGAAAAAAGATCCACTTTAACGATAATATTTACTTCACCACGTATGCCGTGCATCGTATCAAAAACTGGAATCCACCCGGAAAGAACCGTACCTTTGCCATGTGTAGCCTGACTAAATAACTCTAAGCAAAGAGGATTCAAACTAATATTTACTTTACCAATGGCATCATTGGCGGAGTAGGTATCGTGGTCCATAAGACGTATTTGCAATGGTTCATCCTGTAATTCTGCGTCGTCCACCTCAAATCGAAACCTATAAATAATATATACGAGATCAAAAGACGGGACGATTGCATTTCAACGTTTTTCAATTGCAAACCAATCTGTGTTCCATTGAGGATTTAAAGTTTTCCTGCATACATCCGTTTTATGAGTAACATTGCCCAACTTTATCTCAACATACGCATCTGTCGTATCCGAAGATTTATCCATTACAGGTAAATTTCGGCCGGCCTTAATTTTCACCCCAACTTTTCCAGGCATCTCAAAAACACAAAGCAAGGCTTCGTTGTTTTTTTTTTTTGTTCTTTTTATGTTGAGTTTTACTGGACTAAGCCAGTGATAGATATGGCTTATATGTCCAGATTTTAATTAATTGATATTTACACTATTGTTCTTTATTTTATTGTAAGTTTTCACACAAAAAATTCCAAAAAAAAAAGAAAAAATTAACAATTCGTCTCTTAATAGTTCCTGTTCTACAACATCAGACAGTTGCCACTGAAAAGATAGTCAGGCCTGGGGACTGATTCTGTACGGCGTTCGTTAGAATTCATTTTCGATTTTCGAGCTTTTTTGCTATATGTATGCACAAAAGGCGCAAGAAACGTTTTCTGAAATCTGTCAAAAAACATAAATAAATTGCAAACAAAGGAATTTTTGTGTGTCATTGAGAAAAACGCAACTAATTTAAACATATAACTCAGCTAAGACAAAATTAATTCTTTAAATAAGTTCATTAATAACTTTATTATTATTTATTATTATAAACCAGAAACTTCGTGCTCACGTTCAATCTTTTTGCACCACATAGCGAATCTTCTGTTTTTGGTTTGCTGAATTGCAAAAGAAGAGGAAGAAATTCCAAACAAAATTGTTTATGCACCGTCGCTAACATTGATAAAGCCAAAGGGATCAACAAATAAGAACTGTACTGAATATATTGGTCTTATCGCCAATAGGTTTAATCCAATTTACTGAACAGTAATTTGACCATATGTAACGTATGAAAGAAAAAAAATACATGGGTCCGGCATCCTTATCAGTTTTTAAAACGAAATTATTAACGAGCGGCATCTCTGATTCGGTTTAGCAAAAATCGATATTGGTAGCCATGTTTTTTTAAGACCAGATCGCGTCGTTTATTGGCATTTGTTTCGCAAAGAGTATGGTATTTTATTAAATAAAATATTATTAATTTCAAGACATAAACGCTAATTAAATAACAGAAAAACAGTTTAAAGTGATTTGCCGGGACTGTAAAGCAATCAACGGTCATTAAAAATAAAAAAAAAGAATTCAAGAAATGGAGACAGCAGCGGCGTCTGCCGAAATTGGTCCGGGGTCGGCCGGTGTAATAGCTTCTCGTGGTCGTGGTGGTAATACGGGTGCTCCGATACGAGGTTCATATGAGCGCGGTCGTGGAAGAGGTATAAGTCGGGGGCATTATCAAAATTCAATGAATTCTATGGGTTACATGGGGCGAGGTGGGTTTAATAGCCGTGGGGGGATTGCGGGATCGGCGCCTGGACATCAATCTCGGGGCGGATTTGCGCCCCGAGGCATGCCAATGCGTGGAGGAACAGGTCTCTCTGTTTCTGTTAATTTTCAGAGTCGAGGTGGTTTTATACCTCGTGGTAGTGCAGGTATTCGTGGAACGGGTCGTATGCCAATGTACACGCAAAGTAGGAAATGTCACTTTTGTATTTATAAATTAATAATTGTTATTCACATTTAGCCACAAAACAACACTCCGGTGTTGATAATAATAAAACAGTATCTCCCATGCCGAATGCCACTGCTACCACTAATGTTACGTCTGCGGATGGTACCATTCCAGAATCAGGAGAATCCTCAGTAAATGCAGAAGCGAATGCAAATATTTCAGTCGGTCCCGTCATACCGTCAAACGCCAATAACACTTCCACCGGAACTTATACAAACTTTAGAGGAGGACGCGGTCGTGGTGGATCAATTTCTCGTGGAGGCATGGGTCGCGGTGGCGTCCATCATTTGCAACATAATAGTAACTTGAGTACAATGCATGTAACCAATACTATGCAAGAACATGGTCAAATACGTCGTGGTGCACCTTCACGTGGTCGGGGAGGTTATATGGGTTCAGCGCCCATGACCAGGCCACCTATGCATCAGCAACATGTTGCCAATACCCAAATTGCATCAGTACCATCACTGAAACGCGGTGCGCCCACTGGTCCGCCTGGGCCAAAGCGCGGACGTTATGAGGGCAGTCCATATTCCCAAAGAGGAGCAGCACCCAAATATCATCAACCACATCATCATATGCAAACAATGCAACAACAGGCCACCTACGGAGTCTCGCATCAGGCGACCACCCATATGCAAAGGTATATTGAATTCAGTTTTGGATTGGTAATTAATAAGGATCTCGGTAACCAAAAAAAAAATTGGACATATTTTTAGCCATCAAGCATACGTTTCACATGATCAATCGCAAGCAATGGATCCATACGCACACCCATATGCTGTTTCGAATACACAAACTTCGTATAACGGTTACGGACAAAGTGCTGGTTACGTGTCACATACAGCTCCGGCTCCTATTCCTCAAACCAATAACGGTTACGTTTCAGCTACAAACGAGTATGATCACTCGCAATATCAAGGCTACAGGTAAAAGAAAAAAATGTTCTAATAGAAATTCAAAATTGTAAGATTAACTAATGGCTGTACAAATATATTTCAGTTCATCTTATGGTAGTCAGCAGGATACCCGTTATCAATCTTACGGGCAGGATTATACACAACAATATGGAGCTCCGGCCGTTGATTATAATACATCACAAGCCGATTATGCTCATCACACCCAGCAAGCATATGACGAACGTGCCTATGGCGGTTATGGTGAGTACACTTTTTTCCAAAAAATAAGCTCAATTTAGCGTTAAGAATTAATTAATTAAAAGACTTATATACAAAAGGAAGATTAGATAGATACATGAAGCTAAGCTAAGCACATATATATATATATGTATATATATATCAACTTTCTATATCCATACAGATACTCAATCGTATCAGCAAAACTATGCAAACTCAACGGGATATTACTAAAAATATATTAACGAATGCAATGATAATGTAAAACGCAGTGCGTGCGATCGCAAAAGAGAGAGAATAAATCAGTTTGCTGGCTGCATTCACAACACAGTTTATTATTAAATATTAAATGCGTAAAGAGATTGTAGATGCTCTTAACATTAAAATTTGCATGCACACATACATATATAAATACAGCAACAGTTTTGACAATGGAAAAAAAAAAGAAGAAAAAAACATGATTCAATAATAGAATTAGGAGTACAGTGTATGAATTTTTGTCTTTTTTTTATTTTATTTTTTCTTTTACCTCCATCCTACAAGATCCGAATAAGATTCTTATACAATTCTGAAGTGAAGATAAAAAGTAAGATCATATTTCACTTTGCAATAATATAGACTTGATTAAGCATTACCCGCTCAATTGATGAAATTTTTCTTTTAATATTTGACAAAAATTTCTTTCACTCTATCCTTTGGCATTTTTTTTTAACTGAACAAGATTTTAATTTACTAAATACTTATTATTAAACATATTTCCTAACTCACACACACATAACGTATATATATCTATATACATTTATATATATATATATATATGTATGCACATGTATATTTATGTACGTGTTTTTATATATGTATATATATATATATATATATGTATGCGTAAATATATATAATATTGGCTAAGCTCTAAAATAAAATAATTTGAAGTTAAGTGTACTAAAACTATGATGTTTAACCGTTCTTTGTAAGCTTATGTATGTATATTTGTATTTTTAATTTTAAACAAGCAAAAAAAGCAAAAAAAAAAAAAATAGCACAGGATATGGACAACCGAATATTATTGTGAAATGAGAATGCATTAAAAATTTAATTTAAAAAACAATATAATTATAATCAAACACAATACATATACAAATTTAAGACCGAATGTTCGTTTACTTAAATAAATGCAAACTGATGAAAAACCAAATTGATCAACTAAAGAATTTTATTATCAATTGAATTTCAAAAAAAAAAAAAAGAAATACAAACAAAAGACGAAAACAAATAAATAAATGATCTTTTATATAATTGTGAAAATTATAAAAAAAAAGAAAAGAAAAATCCCAAACTGTGATATTGAAATTTATTTTTCAAAACGCGTACAAAGAATATCCCTTTAAATAGAGGCCGATTGGCCTTCAATATTTTTATTTTTATAAACAATTTGAAACGAAGTACAGAAAATATAAAAGAAATTATTAAAATTTCTTAAGCGCATTAAACAAAAGTCGATACGAGAAGTAAATAAGCACTTGTGTAGAAAATTTTTACTAACTAAACTCAAAAAAAAGATACTCTTCAAATGCCTTTAAAGCTTAAGATTAAAAAATCTTCCTTTAAATCTTTTAACTCGTTTTATTAAGTAGTTAAAAATAATATTCAAAAGATTTACATAAAATGAAAAAGAAAAAAAAACGAAAAAGGCAAAAGGCAAAACGTTGCTAAGAAATAACACATCAAGTGCTCTGCGTCAAAAACAAACAAAAAAAAAAAAAATAAAAAACTAAAATGCTAAAAATCTTTAAATATTAAAACCGACTGAAAGTCAAACACAGAAAGTACTTGAAAACCTAAACAATTTTTACCACAAAAAATAATTTAAAGATATATTTTTTTTTATCTGTTGCTTTCAAGCAAGAAAAATCTGCTTTCAGTGGTAAGTCATAGAACAAAAGCGGTTTTCGATCTATCGCTTCCGGCCATGAAAAAGATCACATATATTTCGAAAAAAGAGAAAAACGAAGAGACTTTATTTTCAAAGTGCAAATGATTTTGATCAACAAATCAATATAAAATTTATACCGTTTTATTATTTTTTCTCAAATTTTGTTAACTATTTTAATTTTTTATTTGTTTAAATATTTATTTTGTTATAAATTTATTTAAGAATTTTTTTTTTTTTTTTTATTTTACAAAATGCAATGTACACGAAAAGCTGAGTGGCATTCGATGAATCTTACAAACGATATAAAGGCTTTGATTTCGGCAGGAACCGAATCTAATAATACCCATCACCTATATTTATTTAAAAAAAAAAAAAAAAAACTTAAACGTGCCTGATTTGATTCCAAAAAAGAAAAAATTAAATTTTTGATAATTTTATATAAATATAATTATTAATTATTTATTTATTTTTTCTTAATTTATTTATATTATGATTACTTTTATTTATTTCATATCTATGGAAACTCACTATTATAATTTTTAAGCAGATTTAACACTGTCGGATTAGTGCAACAATACAAAGTTATATATAGTGAGAGCAAGTTTTAATATTAATCATTTAACCGAAAGATTGGGTGTAAGTTAACAAAGTGATACAATTTAAAGGCGACCATTATAACACTCATACTTTCACAAAAAATTTAATTGCAATCGAACATTGTAATAATAATTCTGAATTCTGTTGATCCGACCGAAGTATGACCTCTTACAGGATATGACAATGACTAGCTAGTTTAATCCAAGTAGCTGTTGCAATCTTGCGGGTCCTTGCAAAGACGACCATTAACCGTTAAAAAGTTTGCGGAAACCGCATCGTAATCGTAATATAAATTTTTAAATAATATTAATTTAAACAAGTAAAAACACTATAGCACTAAACCATCGCAGGGCCTTAAATGCCTAGTATTATTCATATAACGAATTTTTAAGTGATCAAAGAGATCCGGTCCGAAGCAGTTTCTATAGCGTCCGTTCTTGGGCCAAAACTCGAGAGTACACCAAGTTTTATCAAAATATCTCAAAAATTACGGCCTGTAGGTTGAGAACAAGAAAGCAAAACGGACAGACCGGTACAATAAATGGTGAGTTTATTTCAAGTCCTTTTGCAAGCTTAATGTGCCCTTACACTACAAGCGATATAAGGTCCAAAAAGCAAGTACAAGCGATAAAGACGGACAGACGGAAAGATAGGCTTAGATCCGATCGGTATAATAAAAGATGGTTCTATCTCAAACCGTTCTAGCTATTGCATATATCCGCACGAACTTAATATGCTCCTGTACACAAGTGGTGTAGACTATAAAAAATTTTAATTAGACGCTCTGACAAGAACTCTTTGGGACAGATATTGTAATGGGCATTATTAATATGAATAACTCAGTCGATAATTCAATTGTAAAAGAACCACTGAGAATACTTGCAAACACTTTTAACTTTTTGTTAACAATTGACTAACAAGAACTCTTAAGAATAACTTAACCAAAACTTCGTTGCTAGGCAGACACTGCAATGACGCCTTCATTTATAATAACTCTATCATTTGTAACAATAACAACAAAGTCTAAGGGTGAAAATAAGTGAAAACACTACAGTGAAACGAGGCCCACGATTAAATGCCCTACACCATTCTACATTTATTCATGTAACGACATTTCATAATAAGATGTTATATAGAGTGTGGTCGACAAAGTGATCCGATTCGAACTACTTTAAATACCTATGGCCTAAACAAGTCCGTGTAGAAAATTTAATCAAAATCTTTCGAAAATTTGCTACATAAGAGTACAAGACGGGCGGACAAGCAGAAACATTGTTTGCGTCGATCGTTATAATAAAAGGTGGGTCTAAAATGTGGGTAAGTCCTTCTGTAGTGCAAGTGGTATAGGGTATAATAATAATAGGTGAGTCAAAGCAACGTTAATTACAATACTCTAACTAAAGTTAAACTGGAATTGGACATTGTCGAAATAATCGTTAATAATAATAATAACAATTAAAGCAATCGTGATCACGACACTTCACAATAACAGCTTAAGCGAAAATAGAATTCTGATCGTATATATGCGAAGAATGGGTTCTTAGTAATAATTGGATACACCAATCAATTCAAAAATCGCAAATTTCGATAACCACCTTTAATATATAATATTTTAATCGAAAAGTTAATTCGAACTCGATATTGTAATAATATCTTTTAAGAATAAGAATATTGTTGAAAATTCAATTCTAATTGAATATTGTCAAAACATGGCTAATTATATCATATAATCAGGACCATAGCTGGATATGTATGCCGGTTTATTTATTTTTTTTTTTCCAAAAAAGTTTTATTCAATTTTACTTGAAAATGTTAATAATATATTGAATAAAATTTTTGATAGAAGAATATTTTTTGGTTCTGAATTCCGTGTCCATAAATGTAACAAAATGGTTGAAAAAAATTTGAACTTGTCTTTAATGTTTACTCATATTATCGTCCTTAACCTAACATTTCTTCATCGTTAAAGTCAACTGTTAATTCTCTTGTCCGTTAAGGATGCTTTTGATAATCAATTTTGCTAGGTAAACTCAGAACCAAGTTTGACTGAAAGTCAAAAGGACCTTAAATATGAGATAACCTCAAAATAAAGGGTCGTGGTGGTGGTGGTGGGTATAAAAATATATGAGAAAGCCTCTTATAATATTCACCAAATCAAACTCCAAACTGTGATAGAATTTAATAACTAAAAGTTTCAAAGCGTTTCGCAAATTGTGATAAATTTTAAATAAAACACAAACCAAGTCAAGTTTTAAAAGACGATATAAATAAATCGAAAATAAATAATTGCAAATTTTTTTTCATTTGAAAAATCAAAAATAGTCACACATTAGAATTTAATGATATTTTTTTTTTTTTTCTTTTAATTTAATTTACAATAAAATGTCTTCACGCATTATTTTCGTGAGAACAAAGTTTTTTTTTTATTTATTTATTTATTTAATTAATTAAACAGTGTCTTGAATGTTTTAGATTTGCTTTCGTGTAATCAGGAACAAATGGTTCCTTGAACTACAACAATTTAAAAGCTCGAGACGAATGCATTGATGATTGTAATGTTAAGGGTATGAAAAAATGAAAAGTGAAGTGTGTACCGCCCAACTTCCTCGCTAATATATTATTTTATACTTAAAAAAAAATTTATTCTGGCAAAGTTTTGGTTATCTCATCAGGCCATGGCGTCATTACAGAGACGTGCCGGTCATAAATTAGCTTAACAGGAGCAACATATTTATACATCTTATGGGATAGCATTCTTCTGCAAGAATGCAAAGAAACCAAATGCTTAATGGAAACGGATTTGGAAAATGATCGCAGCAAGGCTTACATAAGCTAGCACAAAGTTGACTTGTGGCCGTATTCTGAGCAACATCATAGAGACGTCACGAGCCACAAGGCATTTATTCTGTGTGTTCTTTTTATACCCTAGACTACTTGTGGTATAGGATATATTAAGTTAAGGCCCCCTAAGCCTGTCTGTCCGTCTGTCCACGTAAATTTGTCTTCAAGCTACAGCTTGCAATTTTTGAGATATTTTTGGGGCCAATTTTTGGGCCCTCTTTCATATAACCGTTCCTACGATAACTGAATTTTTATATAGTAAAAAGAAATAATTTTCAATATTTCATGTAAATTGGCATGGAATCAATCTTATCAAATCAGGACCATACAGGTCTATTTTTTGGATATCATCGCATATAAGCATCCTTCCAGGCGGGCTTTTACGAAAATAATGTGTAACTTTTGGTGCATTATTACCAAAACGACTAAATGACTACATTAGACGAAGTCGTGTAAGATCTAACAGTCGGTCCGTATCGGCTTCCTGGAACGGTTCTCCCCTTCACCCTTGCCGTGCCGTGATAGGCGCGTTGCCAATTGTTTTAAATGGCTGGCTCCCCTGTAGGCCGGCCTACACCATTATAAATGTAACTTAAAACTATAATATATGTAAATAATATCTATAATAATAATAAATAAATCTAAGCCCCGTTAATATATAATATACATACATAATACATAAAAACATAATTAATTATAATCTAAATAAATTGGGGACGCTGTTGTGGGCCGGTGTGTTGATATTTGCAAAAGAAAAATATTGCGATTAATAAATTTCACATACAAAGATCACTACAAACTCACCGTTGAACTATGGAAGTGTCGCATCCGCTGAAGCGATAGCGCAGGCGCGTGGTTGTAATTTTAATCTGAAATGAAATAAAAGCAAATGAATAATTTATACGTAACAATAAGAAAGGGTAAATGCAATCTTACCTTTAGTATATAGTAAATGTTCATTTATATGAGGCAATGAGCGGGAACTTGGACTTCATTGTTTCCTTATTTAAAATAGAAGAAACAAATAAGTAACATATAAGTATAAATATTGTGATGAGACTTGCGGCCCTTTTCCATAGGCTGGGGCAGCTCAGCGGCCCAGGGAAGGAAAACACAAGAAATTTCTATTTTTACAGGGGCTTACTCTTTCTCCTTATTATTGAAAGTTTATACCGTTATGTTTAGCGAATTGCTAACAATATAATGTCGATATCTGAACGTTGATATTTTACGACGTTAACGTTAAATAATAATACCTTGCTTAATGACTGCACAGCATAGACTCTCTCTGACGTCTCGAGCTAGACTCCCCGACGTCTCAAGCGAGACTTCTCGACCTCTCAGCTCGAGAGCCCAACTTCAACTAACTCTACTCTGGGCTTAACCTATCCCTATTGCTATCTTAGTCTATCCCTATGCTATCTTAATCTATTTTATTCTATTCCTATTTCTATCTTAATCCATCCTATCCTATGTTATTCTTCTCTTAATCTATCCCTATTGTAGTCTATCCCTGCTGCTATCTTAATCTATTCCTATTTTATCTTAATCTAGCACTCCCTTCCTCTCATCAGAGACGGAGAATCCGGGAGCCCAAAACGAATGACGACTTTGGGTCCTCACAATATATAATAATACATTAAACTTTACCTTATTGGATTTAATGCATGATTGCTTCTTCTTCGTATGGTGGGCGGATATTTTTCTTATCTAAAATAGAAGAAACAAATGAGTAACATATAAATATAAATATATAACAATATGTTTACCTTAGGATGATGAAATGTTTACGTCTATTGGCTCGCTCCAAATTTTTCCGCTTAACAGCAGTTGCTATATGTAACCCAACAAATTAATACGGTGGGTACTTCCGTTGGGCCACGATTCTCCACCTGTGAAAAAGGCAAGCTGTGCCACGATTGTTGTTTGTAGGCGTTTGCCTAAGTCGCGTTCCGTCATATGTGTGTCCTTTGCTGAGTTGAATAGTTCGTATCCATATATTCTGGTCTGAGAAGTAAATTGTTTTTTTCATCCTTTGCCACTTGTTTGCCGTTGACTTCCATGTAAAACTCGTCCTTGTCTTGGGTTGGGTAATGGTGGCAATGCAGATGGTCACGTATGTAGCCCCCGATCCCGTATCCCGTGATCAGACGCAAGTAGCTATCCATTTTTTGTCGAGCTGACCTGTTATCAGATTTTCGAACATTTGTCCACCGAGCTCGAATGGTCGAAACTCTTCTTCGGGCTCTTCTTCAATTTTGTCATTCATTTTTTCTAGTAGATCATAATCGTTTTCCGGTGCGAATCCATTCGCGTACGCTGATATTTGCTTTGCTTTAATCTGCTGAAGAGTTTTAAAATATCTTGTGACGAACCCGTTTTGTTTACTTTTCGCCACCGCCATTTTGAGGAAGAAGCATTCCACAAGATCCTGGCTTACCCTGTCTTCATGCGACGGTAAGCCCCCACCAGGTCGTTTATGAGTAGAGTACAATTTGTTATTGTCATTACCGCGTCAGTCATTAGGCGGTCCGCCTCAAATGTTGTTTCCAGATATTCTTTGGCAGATTGAAGTTCCCCTTGGAGCTGTTCCCAATTGTCTGCTGATATTGCACTTCGATGAAACACGTTTGCGATATTTAATAACATCTGGTAAAATTTTTGGATGCGCTCGGCATGGTCCTGATTGTCGCCGAAAATATTTGAGTCGATTGCCGCTTGGAGTGCCGCTGGGGTGATATCGTTGCAAAATTGGATTATGGCGGTACGTTTGAACTGAAACAGTTTGTATAACATTCCTCCGCGTCCAGAATCCAGATCTGGGCATGTTTTTACGGGAAAGTTGCGATTGTATGTTGAAGTTTAATAGATCGTCATCATTTGCTTTATCTATAAGCGATTTCAATAGGTGTATGTAATCTTGTATAAGATATATTTTTCGGATACTGCCGTCTACCTGTTTCCTCTTTTATACGCCATTGAAAAATTTTTTAGTCCTGTGTTTGTTGGCCGCCAATCTGTCGCAGACGACAGCTCTGACATCTAATCCAATTTCTTCTGCAAGCTTGATAATGTCTGCCAATTCGTTCACAGCACCTTTATGCCTAGTGATTGATTTGGCGCTCAGGATTATATTGAAAGCCGTCAGCAGGTTTCGGGTAGCGAAGATAAGTACTGAAATGTAGTCCTTGGTATTTTTTCCTTTGGACGTTTGTCCGCTTCTGAGCATCCTGTCTTCAGCTCGCCAACGACGCAACAACTCGCTAAAGACTGCGTTCGGGATATTTGGCATTAGTGTAGATAAACTAAATATGTATATATATACATTGTGAGGACATAAATTGCCCGTGTTCTGGGGCTGGTGTAGCTCAGCGGCCCAGATGTGAATCACAAGAAATTTATAGTTTATATTTGTTATAATATGCTTCACTTTATTGTTCAGTACTTCACTTTAATTCCAATAAAATAATAAAAATAATAAGAATAATAAGAATAAGAAGATAAGATAAGATAAATAATAAGATTTTCGCCGCTCGCGGCCGCCTCCTCCAAAAGCGTAAACTCGACTCCCCTCTAAGCTTAACTTACTAACCTAACTTCTGCTTAATCTACCTGACCTCTAACCTATTCTAGCGTCTATCTCTGCTTACTCTTTAAGTTATTCTAGCACTTATCTCTACTTACTCCCTAACTTATTGTAACATTCTTCCCCCACCAGAGACGGAGAAACTGTGAGGCCAAAACGAGGTCCAAGTTTGACCCCTCACATTATATAAATTACCACTCACATATCGGCACGTGCCTAAAGTCGAGTTTCTTTTCTTTACAACATTTTTATCTATTTTCAGAAGCGCGAAAACACTCCAAAACATTCGCTTGATTGATACCAAAAGCAAGAAATTACAAAAAGAATAACACAAAAGATATAAAAATTGAATTCATTCAATCAAATGTTGCTGTAATAATTTGTTTTAAACAAGAGCAATTTAAAATATTTGCAGACTGAAACCGTGCGAACGCATTTCCAAATAAAGAGACATCCCAGGGAATCTCAGATGGGTCTCCTTGGCAAAAAATGAAATACATGTAAGTGTAAATAATAAAAATGCAATTACCGTCAATGCTTTTAGATTATTTTAAGTTACACTTTCTTATACTTTTTATTTAAACTAGTATTTGTTAAAATTGTTTGTTATATTTATTCAACTTACACTTGTTTAACTTATTATATTCTTGATATCCTAATAAAAAATTTCTTTTTTCTAAGGTTAAATTTTTTTTATAATTTTATAATTTTTTGCGGTTTTTTATTAATAATAATTTAGTTTTTTTTTTTTTTGGCAATTTTGCAATTGTTTTGCACTTGTTTTACCTCATGCCGAATTTGTTGTAACTAGGTTATAGCTAGTCTTGCATTATGTGGAAATACGTAGAACTGATCTTAACTAGGTTATAGCCATTATGTGGAAATATGTAAAAGTGTAAACTTAGCACAAATTATTGATCAACGGGTAGAGTGCGATAAATCCACAATGCTGTAGTTTACACAGAAAATCGTTAGCTGGGTTTTTCTTTTACACCCTTTTTAAAAAAAAGTACCATCTAGGGAGAATGAAGAGAACACCGAGTTGCTTTCAATAAATAAGAAAAATGATAAAAAAAACTCACCAATTTTTGCATGAATTATGATCAGAATAGGTTCTACAACTGGGTTAATTACCACACACCTTGCATGAATTATGATTGGAATAAGTGCTACAACTGGATTAATTACCACACACCGTGGATGAATTATGATTGGATGAAAATTTTCAGTAAAAGCTGGCTCTTTTAAATTGCAAATAAGAATATGAATTGATAATGGGCATGAAAATCTCTGAAAATCATGATTAAAATATGCCTTCGAAGTTAGGCAGATTATAGATGTTTTTTTTTTGTTTATAGTAAAGATAAAGATAATATTTAATAATGTTTATATATATAAAAATATACAGTGGGGTGTACATAACAATCATTTCTATAAATGTTGGTTAACTAATGTACTTTGAAAAATTGAAACATCCAGGCAAAAACATAACCTTCCATTCAGTCCTGTTCCACAATGTTCGGCATATGTGATCAATTTCTTTAGGTTGTATAGACGATAATGGTGCTTCCATTTCCTCTTCTCAATTTTATAATTTAAAGAGTAGGCTTATTAACGCTGCAATGTATATAGAAAAATAATAGAATTCATAGCTAAAGGGTAGGAATTGATTGATTTGTTTTTACTTAGCAAAATATTTTCTGCAATCAATATGAAAAAATTTACGATATATGAAATTTTTTGATTGGAAAGGGTCGCAGCTTACAAAGTTTTTTGAAATTGAACCGTTAATAGCTATTATGAAAAAATCTTTCAATTTAAATACGCATTGAATGAAAGTGCTAATAAATCCCTTATTGCATCGTAACTTATCGGTCTTGCCCCGACTTCAATGTTCTTACTTGCTTTTTGGTTGTAGAAGTGATATCGGAACATTTGCTTATAACCTATTCCTTGGGAATATCAAAATTGATAAAAATTGATTGATTGATCAAAAAACAATTGTACAAAAGTACAGTTTCTTTTTGTTATGACTAGTGACTGATTGTAAGGCTTCATTTTTTCTTAAGAAAGTGGGAAGCAATGAAAGCTGATCAGATTTGCTTTTTTTCATCTTCCGTTGTATTTTACATCTTTAAAAATTTTTCATATTATGACTATTCTAACGCCTGGTAATCGAAACTTCCCGGCTTGCTAACCTTGACTTAAGTTACTTTGGGCAAATAGTCCTTGAAAGGTTTCAAAAAGATTTATAAACGTTTTAGTAAACCAAGACCGATCATGTATCATAAATACTGAAAATGTTTAAACCTTAAGGTCGTATATGTACTTGATTTTTATTAGAACGTTCACATTAGGCGTGGTCCAATAAAATGGGCCTAAATGGTGTAAACATAGCGTAATAAATTTATAAATCAAATCGCTATACGGACTCAAATTCCATCATGGGCTTTAGCAAACTCAATCTCGTCATACAAAGGACTTCTTCTATCTTTTGTAAGGACCTTTAAATAGGAGAGAGTCAAACAAAATGGTCACGTATGATCCAATTTTTTCAAATGCATTCCGTATCTGAAAACATTGAACGGATTTTGTCGGAAAATAATAAAAATTACAATTTTTTCGCACAAGTATTTAAATGCCAGCCTTTTATGGGAAGTGATCGTAAGAATGATCCAAACAAATGCATCCTCAATAAGTTTCATCTGTGGTCGAAACAAACGTCAGTGCGCCAGGCATTACCTAGAGATATGGACCAATAAATTTAAATTGATACAGAGTATGATTCTGGTTCGATCGATGTACTAACAGATAGGATCTTAGTGTTGTTTACATCCGTGCAAACTTAAAATGCCCTGTGCTAGGAATAGTGCAGGGTATAAAAATATAAAATTTCATGTTCTTCTTCGGATGCCGATATAAATAACAAGCAAAAATATTATATTGAGACATAGTCTGCCATTAAATATTCTACACACTTAATACAGTTATTCATGACTTTACAAAATGGGGTATTATATGGGAAGTATTTCGATCCGAATCATTTTTAAAAGCGTTCGTTTTGGCACCAAAATATATTAGTCCAATAAATTTGGTTAAAAGATCTCAAAAATCGCTATCTGTGGATTGAATACAAGAAAACATGACGGACGGACAAACGTAGAATCACTTGCTGAATTGATCGGTATTTTAAGGACGTTCTTAAGTTCTTCTAGGTGTGGGATACATCCGCACAAACTTGGACTCTTGTACCGCAAGCGGCGCAGGATATATAAATTGCGAGGAATTTAATTTATTGCTAGAGCATTGTATGATTTATGCTGGCTGCTACGGCAGAAGATTGCTGATATCCATTTAAAAATATATATTTAAACTTTCAAAGTTTTATCTTGATTCTTTCGACTATCTCTGGTGGATATAATATGTTATACGTTGACTGAGAATTCTTACTAATCAACAATTTTTCGCTGCATGCGCTTTAAATTTGACGTAACGATTGGATTACTAGAAGCAGGCAACTTCTTTTCATAGCGCTTTGGTTTGCTACAAAAAGAAATACACTTTTTACATTTTACTACCATTACCACTAGGGTAGGGTATATTAAGTTCGTCCGAACGTATGTAACACTAGAGAAGGACTTGAGATAGATCGACCTTTTATTACATCAATCAAATCAGAATTATTTTCTTAGTGGGCCTGTCCGTCTGATGCCTATCTGTTCATATGTTTGTCCAAACTACGGGTCGTAATTTTTGATATATTTTGATGACATTTGGTGCAATGTTATTTTTTGACCCAAGGACGAACGATGTTGAAAAGGGTTTGGATGGAACTAGTTTTTTGATATAACGCTTTATTGAAATTAAAGTCATTGTATGAAAAAATATTGCAAATTTTCAAAATTTCGTGACAAAAATGGCTTTCGTTATTTTAAATTGTAGCGAAGTAGGTGGATCGTTTGGGTACATTTTTCACCAGTTAACCTACAGCAGCTGAATCTTTATATGGTAAAAATGCCCAGTTTGCATTATTTCTTGATGAAAAGTCATTCATAACAATAATTTGACATAAAAATTAACCTTACCGGATTTGGGCCACATAGGTCTGTTTTCTGCGTTCCTTCTCATACAGCGATAATAATCAAAATTAGACCTTTTTATGGCAAAAATATCTAATTTTTGCTATTTTATGATAAAAGCTGATAAGAGTAAAAGTAATTTGATACAAAACTTAACTATATCAATTTTGGGTAAAGTAGATCTTCTCTTCAGACCTAGCCACAAAAAGGGGCACTCATGAAAAGCAAACCTTTGTATGGCAACAAAGTCTAACTTGTAGTTCTTTATGGCGGAAGCAAGTGAAAATTAGTAAAATCTTTGGCAAGGAAATTGAGTTTGCCATATTTGGGCCACGTGAGGTAACGTTTTGAACATCTTCCAATATGAGTCTTTCATGAAAATTATGCCGTCACATAAAAATAATACATCAACTTCGGTGTATTATCACGAGAAGTCGTGAATGTATTAAGACAAGGGGTGCAGATTATCTACTAGAATCGTCGGCTTGGCCCGACTGTAGTATTCCTATTTGCTTGTTCTGATTTAACTCCAGAGCATAAAGGGACTGGGCTCGTAATATCATACAATAATTTAAAAAGGGAACAGAAACGCTCCTACATCATTCTCCGCATCGGTTAGCATAATAAAAGGCGGTTATAGCTTTTTTGGATGCCGCATACATCCCTCAAAACGTAATATACCATTATCTGAGATGATGTAGGATACAATGGAATAGCGGGGCTATCTCCATAGTAGAGTTCAAAATATATGTACTAATAAGAACTTCCCTGATGTTAATATATAGATTTGGAAATCAAATGAATGAATAAATGCATCACAACCCATTCGAATGAAATTCCAACACGTGACTTGCTACTTCTACTCCATCAATGAATAATCGGAAAAGTTAGCTCAAAAGCAGAAAGTATGAGCTACGAAGAAGGATCACTCCATAAACGAATGCTGACCCTCCCTAACGAACTGTTCACTGTTATTAGCTGAAACCGAGATATCGTAGAAGTATTTATATGGTTCGGGGTTTAGTGTCGGTTAGAGTTGAATCAAGTATTGTACATCTAATTATATTGACTTTTAACGTATATTCTATTTATCAAGTGAAATTCTGTATGAAATAAATTAAAGGCACAATAAATAACAAAATTATATTCGGTCGTGGCCGAACGTTTAACACCCATCGCCGTTGTCCTAAAAAAAATAAACGAACTAAATTTTCATGCTCTATACCAATATAGAGTGGCGCGGTTGATTTTTTCTAGTTTCAAGGCAATAGTTTTTGTTAGGCGGGTGGATGTTGTTGGCGTGTCCATTTAAAAATTGTGATCACTTGCACTTGCTTTTGCGATATCATCATTTTCGCTAATGGCAGAATGTTTACCACAGATGCTACAGAGTTGGTCAGACGGACAGATGGACTGATGCACATGCTTAGATGCATTCCAACTTTGATGCTGGCCAAGAATTTATATACTTTGTGGGGACTTAAAGCTTGTTTCGGCGCGCTATAAAAGTGTTGAAAAAAAATAAAATTTTGATGCACCATAATATTGGGTAGGCGTGGTCAATTTTTACTATTTTTGTATGGATCCTTTAGCATCGTCCATTGACCATGAGTTCACATTTTTGTACATTTATCTGCTACGGTTTATGAGTAATGAGCAAAAACCCAGTTTTGTAATTCTTTTTGAAAAAAACAATTGTCCTCAGTTTACGTGCTACTGTGGGCGTATCCTTTGACCAATTTAGCCCATTTTTAAAACTAGCCTGCGTGTAAGAACTTGCAACGTTTCTGCGAAATTTGAAGCTAATAGCCGGATTTTTGCGGCCAGGAGAATGCTTAAGACAGACGGACAACCTGACAGATGGGCAGGCATAAATTGATTCAGAATTTTATGCTGACAACTTTATTTATTTATACTTTGTCGGATCTCTGAAGCTTACTGAGCGTACTGAGCAATCTGGGCGTTACGAACGTTTTCCACAAAAGTCATCCTTCGGTAATGGATATAAACAACACATGTTCCCTTTATATCATTATGTACCGTGTACAGTATTGCAAAGATACGAAAACAAAATAAAGCAACATTCTCTCCGATTATCATATAAAATGATAAGAAACGATTTTTATCCATAATGTCTTTAAGTATAACAAGTTGAAGGCAAGCAAACAATGCAAATGCATTGTCATGTGGCTGTAAATGCTTAACGTAAACAATTAGAACAAATTGATTTTGTATGCGTAGTAAATGCAAAACTACAAATCTATCTAAGGAAAGTACGTAACACGTGTATATCAAAAACGTGAAATCATTTTTCTTAATACTTTGCACAGGTGAGCTAATAATTGCTTACAAATTTTTTCAATTTGCGTTGGACTTACACTAAATTCATGCTCTTATTAAATTGTTTCATTTATGCTGTCGCTTCATATTCGTTGCAAAGTGATAGTGTGTGCCTTTATTTTTGAATTATATATAAAAGAGATACTTTGATCTTTTGCTTTCCATATCATTACATCTGTCTTGCGCGGCTATACGCGCTTTGGCCATCTTAATGAAATTTCATGTCGGGAACATTCAAATTTCTAAGCTTTTTACCTAAACAAGCGACCATTACAAAGCCATAAAACCGGCATGCGTTCGGTTCAAATACAACTTCGAGGCAGTTTTTGTATAAAAATTATACTGAATTTGGTTCAAATACAACTTCGGGGCAGTTTTTCATATAAAAATTATACTGACTTTGGTTCAAATACAAGTTCGGCGCAGTTTTTGTATAAATATTATACTGAATTTGGTTCAAATAGATGTTCGGGGCAGTTTTTGTATAAAAATTATACTGAATTTGGTTCAAATACAATCTCGGGGCAGTTTTTCATATAAAAATTATACTGAATTTGGTTCAAATGCAACATTAGTGAAATATAATTCCGGATTGATTTATGCATGTCTGTTCATCCGTCTGTCTGTTGCCTATCCATGTTCTTTCTGCCGCGGCTTGTAACTAATTGTATAAACTACTATGTCCTAGCGCCTCAAAGGGTTAACTGTGAAATCCTGACCTAGCAATGTTTAATCGTACAACAGTTATTCGCTGAAAAACAATATGGCGTCGGTGTTAACCATCCGCGCTAGGATTAAGGTTTAGAGACGCAATTTTTTAGTGTCTTTTTTGGAATCGTACGTCTCCTTTTAGGGACTGTAGTATTTGTTTTTCAGACCTCCAATGTCTATGTTCGTTTTTTACGTTGATTGGAAGAAAGCTAGAATATTTCAAATCACCCTATAATTACTCTTATAACGATTTTTCAAATTAGAGCATTATATGGGACATGGAATCAATTTCAATAGCTTTAGTCCTTGGTCCAAAGCATGTTCGTGTACAAAGTTCTATGTCTCCTGTAGGTTGAAGAAAAGAAAGCAAGACGAACAGATCGGTACAATAAAAGGTGAGTTTATCTGAAGTCTTTCTGGATATTGCAAACATCTGCGGAACCTTAATGTGCCCTTGCACCACAAGCGGTATACAGTCTAAAAAGCAAACATTTTTTATTCAGTTACAAAAAAAACACAGAGTTTTGATAACGCGATCAAATATAGTAATTTTTTTGTTAAGAAATATATTCAGGGAAAGGCTCTTCGCTGAAGGTGATTTCCATTTGAAGATTGCGTGCGTGTATTTTGATAAACAAAAATGTTTCATTATTTTTTAGCCATTAAGCAGGTGTCTTATGATTGCATATACGCCTGACTCGAACCAAATATATAAAGAGAATGTGCAAATGAAAAAGTTTTGCTTAGTTCTCACTTTTTGTTCTTTACCCCATTTTGATATACTTACGAAAAATCCCATTGTGTTTTATCAAGTACCTTTTGACCTTTTGGATTGAGTTCACAAAGAATGTATTCATTCGAATTTATATTCGAATTTATTTTAAACGACACTTCTGTGCTTCCTTTTCTTTCTTTTTCTTTTCAAAAGAAAGCACCAGCAGGTGTCTTTATTCTGATACCTTTTGTTAATTCTTTTTTAGCTGCCTTAGTTTGTAAGACGATGGCAATTAAAGTATTTTTATAAACTTTTATTCGCTTTATCACTTTTCCAACATTTTATAAAATTTTGTTTTTTTTTTCAGTGATAGCTAGTTTTCTGCGGAACTTACTTTATTGGACGTAGGATATTCGTAAGCATGTTACTTATAGTGTAGTTTGAGAAACATTGTCGAAGTGTTTCTTTAGATATCATCTTGAATTCCGCCAATAATTTCGCTTTTTAGTTTAGAAATAAGAAAACATTAAAGGGCGCTATGTCTGAAGGATGAAATAATTACAGCCTCTGAATGAGCTTTGTGGTTGTGTGTGATTGGAAAAAAGTCCCATTTTGAAAGAGTTTTTCGTGTCCAAATAAGACAGAATGTTGTGAACTCCTTTTTTATACGGTTTTTTTTACCCGATTTTGAAATAACTCGTTTTTTGCCTATACAAATAACGAGAATGAAAGAGCAAGCAGATAAAAGTCTGGTAAGAAACAGAAAATGTCTCTAAAATTTTACTGCTAATAGTTTGTATTTTGAACAGTACGTTGAAATGCCTGGCCGTTTAATTGCCTATGTAATAACGCACTACATCATGGAAAGAAGTTTAAAAATCTCTGATATAAATTAAACGTTAAGCAGTCCAAAAAATAAAGTATTAAATCCTGAAGAACTCATCGAATTTTTATTCAAAGGCATTGACACATGCGGCTAACTAACACTTACTTAATATATTAGGCTCAATACATTTTATTGTGCTTATAAGTTGTTTTAATCTACTTAATATAAGCTCACGTTTGTTTGATTTGTATTCATTACCCTTTATTAGCAGAATCATATGCATTAAAACAACAAATAAAAATTTCTTTTTTTTTTCATAAGAGGAATTATTTTGTTTTTTTTTTTGTTTCTTTTTTTTATAATGTGAATTCACTTATTCACCATAGATTTTTTTTAGATTCGTTTCGTGACTAGAAGTATTACAAAGAATTGATTGAAGGACAACAAATAAAAGTACAGCTTCTCTGTCGTTTATAAATGTATTGTAATGCATTAATGTATTACAAAGAGATCAATTAATAGATAAATACATACCTACACGTATATTTATGTACAAAAAAATGAATAAATAAATAATTAAAAAAAAAAAATTCGCTTTTTTTTATCATATTTGGTCATCATTTCGTAAGGATAGCATTCCGTGCAATTTAACGTCTTTTGCCAAAGCGTAGAAAAACATGATCTACATCTGAGCGTTTATCCAGTTTGTTAAGTAAATCTGCGGACACGAAAGCTATACGTATACAAGTATAAAAATGGGAAATTTGAGAAAACAGTTAATATCCTTAAGACATTGTTTTTGTTACGACCTATCAATGAAAAATATTTTTAATGATTTATTTATTAAATGATTCAAATAATCCTTGACTGTATTGGTAAGTAATAAAATCAATTTTATGATATTTACTTGTCTGTCCGTCCGACTTAAATAAACTAATAAATAAATATTATAGATTAATTTAACTCGAGTAGTAGAGTTGATACTAATAGGTCTGTCCGTCTGTCCATTTTAATTATTCTTTATGAATTTAAAAGTTGTCTCTTAACTTTTTCCCCCTTTCAAGTTATACCAAGTTCGAGAAAGACAAAGCGTAAATGTTCCGTAAAAATGGTCGATGTTACTATTACTAAAATTATATACAAATACATTACGTGCTTTTCAAAAGTTTTGGCCAGCGACTACTCTCGGTAAAAATGATAAAGAAATGGAGAATAACACGGTAAATAACGACTAAATTCGATGTATTTGACCTTTCTCTAGCCAAAAACAACAGTTTTCAATTTACTATTAGTGAGATATTCAGAGGCTAATCGTGGAACGCCCAAAATTGCATTTTCGTCATTCATTCAAGGAGAAAAAATGGCTCCCATACGAATTGGCTGAAAATACTATTTCAAATCGTTTCAAAGTCGTCAGGTAAAAAAGACAGTTTTTTCTGGCGTATTGTGACTGGCGATGGAAAATGGATCTATTGCGACAATTCCAAGCGCAAAAAATCATGGGTAAGTCCAGGAGAGGCATTTCTATCGACATCGAAGCGGAGTATTCATGGCCATAAAGTTTTTCTCTGCAAATGGGGGGATCAGCGAGGTGTAGTGTATTACGAGCTGTTAAAACGGAATGAAACTGTTACTGCAGATGCCTACCGACATCAATTGAACAAATTGAACGATGTAATGTTGCAAAAAAAGACCAGCAATAGCGGCTAAAAGACGCAACGGCATTCTCTTGCTAGTCAACGCTCGGTCACCCGTTGCAAGAGTTGTTACGGATACACTGTTGCAATAAGAAGTTCTGCCAAACCCAGCATACTCACCAGACATGACGTCTTCTGATTACCACGTATTCAGACCGATGTAGTATGGTTTGGCCGGCACGCAAAAATTGGTCGTTGATTGGATCGCGCATCGTTCTTCCGATGCGGTATCGTCATGTTGGCAGAAAGGTGGGAAAAAGTTTCAGAAAATGATGGAAAATATTCTAATTAATATATTAGGGGTTGGTGTTGATGCCTATATAACAGTCACCCGATTAAATTTTTTGTGAAGACAGTTTTCTAATTGGAATGTTTGAAGGAATACGCTATGTGATGGTTCTTTACTATAAAAAAGATGAAAACAGTCCAAAAAAAAACATTTGTGTACTGTACGGTGAGAATGCTGTCAGTGAACTAAGGACCCGGGAATGGTTTGCTGTATTTCAATCCGGAAATTTTGATCTCAAAGATGTACCTTACAGTCACTGAAAAAGTCGACGAAATTTCGCAACTAGCGAAGGAAGACTGGCACGCAAGCTGTCGGGAAATAGTGGAAGCACCAAGCCTCAATGACTTGAAAGTTTGCATTTGAAAAGGGCAGGCTACAAAAAGAAGCTCGCCTCCGCGGAGACTTTTCAATATAATCTAATCCATTGTACTAAGTTTTCTCAATAAATGTCTTTTTCAAGTGAAACAATGTCCAAAATTTTCGCAAGCACCTAATTTAAACGTAGAGCCAAAAAGATGATGTCAGAAATATCAAGAACTCGTAACAGATTGCAGTACGCGGCGAAGACCACATTAAGTAGATAAATAAGCTGTTGGATAGCGGAATGGATTTAGGCATTTTTTATTTTACAGTCTGTTCGTTCGACCCAGTCTTCATCACGACTTGCAAGCTTCGTCTAGAATAAATAATCTCAACAATTTCGTTATCTGTCGTTTTCGTTTAAGTTCGAAAATCCTGTCTGTCAGATTTTAGTCCGCCTGCAATTAGTAAAAAAGTGACAATTTTATGAAGCGTCTCTTAATATTTTCCTTTAATAATGTTTCTGTTTAAGGTCCGAAGATCAGCTCCATCAAAGCGAGTTTGCTTATAATTGCTGAAAACAAGCGGACAACGCAAGTGCGACTTTGATCCTCACATTTGCTGATACGACGCATATGGCGTACATGAGCTTTTTCACTATCTCGTAACTAGATATCTTTAGAAAGCTGACTGTAGATATCAAAAAATTTGGCTTAAACTGGGGATGTGTCTTCTTACACCCTATACACATCATTTACGCTAAAGGGTATATTAAGATTGTGCGGATCCACGTAAGACGTGGAAATGTTTAATTTAGACTGGTGTGACATATACTGATCAATTAAGACTCTTTTTCGAAATCGATTTAAGCATATGGACGTATGGACAGGTCAGCTCGCATGTCTGTTTTGTATTTTGTTTTCAGCTTACAAGTAGCCATTTTCAGATATTCTGCCTAACGCTGGTACTTTGGCGCTAGAACCAATCATATAGAAAATGGATTGGATCAGATGACTGCTGTGGCTACTCCTCATATCCCGCATGTTTTAAAAACATAGTTAAATAAAAATAGATACAAATTCCGCGACAAGAACTGCATAGCGTTGATGTTTGGACATAGTAGATTAATGTCAAATTTGGAGGGTCCAATTTTTTGAATACTCTCTCGTATAAGTATTGTCATGGAAAATAAGCCTTCAGGTCATAAAGGGATCTGGTTTCTAAAATTTTATTGTGAAAGTTGCTGGGATATAAAAACCTGTATTGTATATGAAATTAGGGTCCTAGCCTGTATACGGGTTCCTGTGCATGTATTCGAAGCTAAGCTTTTATCTGACAACAATTTCTTTATAGCGAAAATTGGATCATGGCGGCAATTTACTACAAAAATTGATTGCTTCAAATTCGAACTACGTAAGGCAATGTTTTTGAGTCCACCGCATAGGCAACTTTTCACAACAAGTCTGTTTTTCTGTTGTTCAAAGAAGAAAGAAAAAAGCGAAAAAGAAGACCGAGCTGGCCGTAGCCTAGTGGGTGGTTGTGCCCATTTTGGTAAGTGTATCGACTGAGAATTTGCTATAGCTACAAGCAAAGTTTCAGTCGCGAGTCCTATTCGGCAAGAGAGCCTTTGCAAGGTATAATTTCTAATATTTCATGATAAAAATTGGTTCATAGTCGTAATATGACATAGAAATTAACTGTAGCAACGAATCGAACTATGTAGATCGATTTTTTTTACTCTACGTTACACAGCGTTTCTCATAGAACGTAGGCTTTTACATGGCAACAAAGTCTAACTTTTAATAGCGTATGACGAAAATGGGTGAATAAAAATAGTATCTTATAGAAAAAAGTTAAATTTGTTCAACTTGACCCAGACACAAGGTATAATTTTTGGTATTTTATCAAAAAAATATATGAACAATTATTTTAGGCAATGTGAAGTAGGGAATATAAAAGTCGGCATTGTCCGAGTATAATGTTTGTACCTTACACCATGTGGTGCAGGGTATATTAAGTTTGTGCGGACGTATGTAACACGGACAAGGCTTTAAAATATATAAGCCTGTCTGCCCGTTCGTCTGTGTGTCCGTCTGTCCATGTAAATTTGTGGTCAAGCTACAGGTGGTGGCAATTTTTGAGATATTTTGAAACTTAGTACACTGACTTGCTTTGACCCAAGGAAGAACGTTGTTGAAAATGGTTTTTATCGGTCCATCTTTCCGGCCGCTAGTTGAAAGCCGTTATATGGAAGAAAATTACAATTTTCAAAATTTCTCGACACGATTCGCTCTGTAATAATATTTGGATACTCTAAATTGGTATGAAAAATTTGGTTCGGTTGGGGCAATTGTTTGGACACGTCTCTCATACAACCATTCCTACGGAAAGTAAATCTTTATGCTGTAAAAAGGTATAATTTTTAATATTTCATGGTGAAAATTATTTCATAATAGTAAATGGACATAGAAAGCAACTTCACTGAATTTATGCCCCGTTAATCTATTTTTAGATATCATCGCATATGAGGGCCCTTTCAAAATGCGGGCTTTCATGAAAAGCCTGCCTTCGCATGAAAATAATGTGTAAATTTTTTATTAATGTAATAGTCGGCATTGCCTGACTATAATGTTTTGAATTATTTTATATTATTGCTTAACTTACAGGATGCTTCTCTATTGATAAATGACTCGAGGGCTGACGTTAATTGATCAGAGTTTTCCAAGGCTAAGCAAACTTTTTTAATATGATGCGGCATGTCTTCAATAACACCAGGCTTGCAAAGCGGTGGCACTACAAAGGTCCCGTAAATCATCTCGCATCCATGAAACAAAATAATAGCGAACGTAATAAACGCAACAATTTGATTCGACATAGTAAAGTAACTGAAAATAAATATTCAAAAAAAAAAAAAAAAAAAATACAAAGTAAAATTAATAAAATTCTTATTGAAATGTTTTTGTAAATTTTCTTTTGTTAAACTTTATTAAGCAATCATTTGTTATTGTCACTTATTTGTCGTAATCTAATAAATCTAACAAAGAATTCAACTTTGCCCAAAGGGTTACGATTTCTACGTACATAGCAATACATTCATGTTACGTAAAAGTAAAATTATCTTATGCTTGCAATTTTCCATCGTCTCCTTTAACAGCATATTTAACTTATTTTTATTAATAATTTTATTAATAATGAAAACTTATGTTTAACATTCCCCCCGGAGCACATGGTATCTTTGTTTGTGTGCGCGCTGCATAATTGATTGCCATCCTGTAAAATTCTTTATAGATTTTCTTCTTGTTTTTTTTCTTTTTTTTTTTTCTTTTTGCTTTTCTGCAAAATCAAATCATCCAAATCGCACCTTAGGTAAATTAACAGTACTAGAGCTTTATATACAATATGCCATGTGACGTATGTTCCCATATCTTTAAGATGCTTTGCTAAAGTATTAAAGCTGGTAAAGGCATCAAGACGAGATAACAAATGCACTTTGTTGTCATAGAACGCAAAAAAGTCATTTTTATCCATTACGTTTTTAAGGACAGCATAAAATACAGGATAAAATAGATAGGTAAACATTGCAGGATCATCATTAGGTTTTCTTGTCATGCAATTGCCTAGAACTCTTAATTATATATATAACGAAAGTCGAAACGTAGCTGTAGTCGTTCTTTTTTCATGCCATCAATTTTTTATGTCTTCTAAATACTTTTCCTGGAATTTTGAGCGTCTCCCTCAAGGCAAACTTGATTAAATATATTTCTACGAAAATTACCTACGCATGTATGTAACATCCAGAGGGACTTAAGGTGAACCCAACTTCTATCATACCGATCAATTTAGTATCTCTTGTCTGTCCGCCTGTCCGCCAGTCCATGTTTTCTTGTGTTCAATCTAAAAGTCGATATTTTGGTAAAATTGGGTAAACATTGACTTGCTTTGATTCAAAATCGAACCGTATTGAAAACGGTTTGGATCGGACTAGCTTTTCGAACACTTCTCTTATTAAAACTTTATTTTAAAAAGTCATTTCTTAGAAGATTTTGTAATTTTCAAAAATTGCTCACTTGAAACCGCTGGCTAACAGTATTTCGGCATGCTAAAGTGATTTGAAAAATTTGGATCGAATGGGATAATTTCTTGAGAACCTTCCCATACAATCGTTACCACGGAAACTGGCCAAAGAATAGAACTAATTTTCAATGCTTTTTGATAAAAATTCATTCATTCCCAATAACAACTTGACGTTAAAATGAACTTCACCAAATTTGGAACTTATAGATCTATTTTCTGAATGCCACTCCATATAAAGGCTCTCATCAAAAATAAGTTTTTATATATCAAAAATGCCAAATTTTTGATATTTTACGATGAAAATTGGCTCATAAGAGGAATATGTTGTGGCACTTAGTTGTATCAAGTTTGGATGAAATAGACACTCGGACACTATTGCGTATATGAGGAAAATTAAAATCTTTTATGCCAAAGGGGTCGAAAAATAATGAATATTTTTTTATGATAAAAATTTGCCCGTAATATTAATATGAGATAAAAATTGATTGAACCAAATTTGAACCGCATAGGTCTAATTTTTTAGCCCCCACTCATAAGTAATAAGTCCTTGAGCAAAAACATTTAATTTTTAATATTTTATGACAAGAATTGGTCAGCAGTAGCAATTTGACATAAAAATTCACTGTACGACATTTGTATAAAACAGGTCTATTTTTTTGGAACCCATACTAGCCTACAAACCTTATAAATACTTTTTATATATATTTGCTATTCGATATTCTTTTATTGCCGGGAGTTCAAGGAATGCCCCCAAAAACAAGCAATCAGGATTATAAAATTCTAACATCAAAAACTGTTGAGGGATTTTTTTTGAGCAAAATTAGAAAAGCTTAACTGCTTGTGTTGGACTTACTACTAGTCCAAGAATTTATTTCTTTGGGATTATAAAAGTTTGATTAATCAATTATAAAAATTTATTTCGTAGTAACAACTATCAAATACCCTACACCATTCGCCTAATGTAAATATTCATCAAATTCCTTTATAATATACGACAAATTAGAGCATGCTCCTGTATAAGGGCTTACTTTTTATTACAACCGTCATAAAAGCCTCATAAGTCCCGATAAATAGAGTAATGTAATTTAGTACAGTTATATAGCAGATCACTATTCTGCAGCAACTTTTATTGCAGAATATTAATTTACTAAAAATTAAACTTTAATATGAAATAGAAGTTAATTTATTGCAAGGACACCTATATGGGGGGAGGTTAAAATTATTGATCTCATCTCCTCAAAATTTTACACGTCTTCACACAAGTGAAGTGAAATTATTTCATTCATATCAAATAACTGCGAAAACAACAGCGAAAGGGGTTGAGAGCATATTCCAGTTGTCATTGGATTTCCTTAGTCGTTTTATATAGTATTGGATCGGACGCCTTCCAATTGAAAAACTATCCTATAACTTTTTTTTCATATTGCGATCGGTTTTTTTTTTAAATGTCGGTTCAGTTGCATATGTTGCTTGAGTTTTTCGATGATGTTTCTGTTAGAATCGTGCACTTTGTAATATACTATATGCTATATACTAAGTACAAGTTGTGTCAGAAATGAAAATAAAGTAAATAAACAACTTTGACTTCGAAGTTAGTGATTTTTTCCTATAACTGTAACTATATTCCGTATGAAAAATTGTATGGTAGACCAAAACATAAAATTAGTTAAAACTTTTATCGGCAAAGTCGTAGTATCATCAAACATGACAAGTGATTGACACTAAGGGAGCCCTCTCTTAAAAATCTCCCACAATTAACTTAATCTCCTAGAATGTTCGCCTTGAGCTCCATCATTAACTTTTGCTTCATATTTTGAAGATAAAAAGAAGATCTTTTTTACTATATATATATATATATATATATATATGGATCGAAAGCCTACATTCTTGCAGGAATGACACCACATTACAAGTATTTCTACGAAATGAAAGTCATATTTACGTACTATCGTTACATATGAAATTTGACAGCCTTTGGCTCAAGGACGAAAGCTGTTGAAAATGATTCCAAACGGTCCAATTTTTCAAATGTTTGAACTGCTGTAAAGCATTTAATGGTGGGTCCAGACCCACTACAGTTTTTTTTACTTGTGTTGTGACTATAATTCTTCTCCGATGTAATCGATTGCCGAAGTTGACACAAAAATTTGATTAAGGAACAGTTGAAGACATACGGCTACAAATTTTAAAGTCACTAATTACGAAAAAGTGGAAAGAAGTGGAAAATGATTAGTTAAACTGTACACAGCTTGTGGTACAGAATGCATTAAGTATCCAGAAGGATTTAAGGTAGGTCCACGCTTTTCATTATAGCCATCGATTCAAATTCATTGATTTAAGCATATTTGCCCAGCCGTGTTGTGCCCAGCTTACAGGCCGCAATTAATGAGATATTGTAAAGTTTGCTACACCCACATATTTTAGCCCAAGTAACGTATGCTATTAATCGGATCACTTTTTATCACTTTTATTATAAAACCTTATTTTGAAAAGTCTTTGTATGAATAACTATATTAAACGAAGTACGTTAGGGTATTTCATGGTGTGTTTTATGAATATCTTGCATTATATTCTCAAACACTTGAGGAGTTGTTGATAGTCGATGATCAAGAGAACAGAAAATGACTAAGAATGCTATAGTCGGGCAAAGCCGACCGTTAGATGTCCTCTACCGCTTGGCCTAGTGCAGTCATTCCCTCTCTTACTTAACAGTACGCAAAAAATTGTACATTATTTTTAGGTAAATGCATGATTTTGATGAAAGCCTTTGCGTGCAGGACACTCAAACGTGAATCTGGTTCATATTTTTCAGCAAACTTAATTTACTTGTCAAAGATTTTATTGTTTTCCAGTTGTTTCCATCACAACAAATCACAAATTAGTCTTTGTCGCCATAGAAGGGTCCTGATGTCATGAGAACCCCCGTATATTGTGCGATCTAAAATTAGACCTATGTAATCCAAATTCCCTATGTTAACTTACTGAGGATCAATTTTCATCATAAAATATTAAAAATTGGGTTTTTTTGGCATATAAAGCTTTATTTTTCATTAGAATCCTTTTAGGGATTGTGATCCAAAAATTGGACCAACGTAGTCTCTCGAACGAATTGTCATCAACATATATTGAAAATTAGGCATTTTTACCTTATAAAAATTCAGTTTTCGTGGGAACTATTACATGGCAAGGGGTTGAAAAAAGTTGCTCCCTTTGATCCAACGTTTTCAGATCAATTTAAAATGTCGAAAGACTATTACTAATCGATTTTTGTCGCGAAATTCGTGGTCCAATTTAGATCATTTTCGAATTTGAAAAATATATCTCCAAAATTGCGACTTCTAAGTTGAACGAAAGAAAATATTGACAGGCGGATAGATGGACAGACAAGCTTATATAGATAGTCTTTTTAATCTTTTTATGATCAGTTTACCAAATCTCATCAAAATATCTCAGAACACAAAAGAACCAGACGGACAGACAAGTTTCGATTGTTTTAGAAAGCGAGTCAGAAAGCGATTCGGAATCGATAGGTGTGATAAAAGATATGCCTCTTTCAAATCCTTCTGAGTGTTACACATATGCATAAACTTAATAGGCCTCGTGCTACCTGTGGTGTAGATTAAAATAAATAAACAAAATACCATTATCCCTTAAGAGATCTTGGTAATGCTTTAATATTCAAATCGAACAATTTTCTATACTTTTTCTTATATTTTGAAATCATTAATTAAAAATTCACCAGTTGTTCTTTTAATATATGAAACTATTTGGATAACTAATGTTCACTAGGACATAAGTCATTAATTTCTTCCAAAGAAAAGGGAAACTGGTAAGTGTAACGATACGTGCTGCGGTCATTAAAAATAAGCTTAAAAAAAAAAACATTGCCCATCAACGTTTTCCATATAGAATGGCTGCCAAAATATACCGGTAACTGAATTATGGTTTTCTTACATACACAAATAACCTTCGACGTCAAATAAACACATTAATGTAATTTATTTTTTCTTTTCTTTTTTTTTTTTTTGCATATATTCCGTTGTTCAGTTGTTATGAACAAGAAATAAAAAAATTATCTTAAAATAAACTTTTTACTGCATTATACTGTACTGTAACTATTAAATATGTAATCACATATCACATAGAACTAACTATCTAACCTTAATTTGACGTAAGGACTTCGTGTAATTTTTTTTTCACAATTTTATTTTTAATGTATAATTTACAAGAATTTATTATTTTGTTGTATATTTTTATATATGAAAATAATAAAACACTTTGTACGCTGATCGAAGTGTTAAACTGTAATGATGCTTTCAACCAAAGGACGGTCGCTTTTATTTATCTCTCAAGAGTCAACAGTGTATCCTTAAAGTTAACTACAACAATTTTTATTGGTTAATACGTCACGGTATTCGGAAAAGTTACATCGTCTCGTATCCATGACATTGTGTGCCCGTTAATCATACGCATACATACGTACAAGTGCATGTATTTTGCTAGCAAACTAGTGTACTAGCAATGCACTAAGTAGGAAATCATCTCATTATCTACACATCACATGGCATGTCTTAATTTGGCAAATGTTTGCAACGTATAGAAAGATATTCATCGAGAACATCGCACACTATATATATATGTGCATTCACCTAATTCTCTTTTTACACGATAGATACGTTCCCAAAAAATATGTGTAAAAAAAATTCGTGTAAAAAGAGAATTAGGTGAAAACAATACTAAAAAGTTCTTGTTAGAGTTCACTTAATTTATTTCGTGCTTACACATTTTAATTCAGTAAATATTTTATAAAAAATAACTTCTATTTTGCAAAAAGGGAATTATATCTGAAATTCATAAATACAAAATCTTGTTAAAACAAAATAATTCGTGTAAAAAAAGAAATTTTTTTCTTTTGAAATCGTATTAAATCAAATTCGTGTAAAACTAAATCGTGTGAAAAGAGAATGGAGTCTATATATTTTCAAATAACGCGAATTAAGGAATCCATTTAGACATATCCGTCGTTCTGTCGGTTTGTTAAAAACTCGTTCACGATTCCAAAATTTAAACTACGAAAACAAATTTGGATAAAAATTATTTGCTTAGACTAAAATTGAGTCAAATCAACTTCGAAAATCGATTAAAAGGCCCATTCAATTAAAGGGAATAGACCATTGTAAGTTTTTCAAAAATGCAATTTTTTCTTTTAGTATTTGCTTAAATGGTCAAGAATTACGTAAAATGACAATTCTGGGCGTGTAAAACTCTTAAAGCGGCGTTTTTTCTCGAAACACGGCAAGCAGCATAACTCGAACAGTTTTCAATATTTTACAGTATATGTGAACTATTCCGAGCCATTTTCAATAGCTAAAGATTGGTTAAAGTATGTCAAGGCACCGAAATTTACGAAAATATCTCAAAAATACGATTAAACACAAAAAATAAGATGGAAAGACGGACGGAAACACGATGAGATTCGATCGGTATCATAAAAGGTAGATCTATCTCAACACCTTCTGAGTGTTTCGCACATCTCCACAAGCATAACAAACTCTTGCATTACAACTAGTGTAGGGTGTAAGAGTTGAGGACGCCAACGGCAAAAAAATCGAAAACCTTTGCTTGTTTCTCGAGATATAGTAACTTTTTTTTGTAATTTAAATTTGGACCAGTTACAGTGGTTGTCACAGAACCTCTTAAGCAAAAGATATTTGCCTACATTGCTCCCGTTTTTTAATATCCTCAAGAAAAAAATTGTTTTTTCTAGTACTTAAAGATAAACTTAATAATCTCCTAAAATAATATTATTGTCGTACCTTTCCTTCCATCTAAAAACAAGCCCGTTTTTGTACTGCTACGGAAGTCTATCCCCTTAAGAAATATTTGATCATTTTTTTTCTTTTTTGCATTTATGTCTTTCGGTCTGGGTTGACTCTAAAAGTTGGAAGACGAAAATTGTCTTAATAAACTCTGAATGTCAAGTTCACACCCAAGTAAATAGGTTCAAGGGTTTTAGAAATATATAGGTGAGGACCCTGTGCGTCTATCCTATTTACAAGGTGCCGCCAAATCTACCTTAAGAATAGAATATAAGATAGAACATACGTAACGTACGATATAAGTTTTATATTTTATTCTATCTTATAATATATAAGTATATATATATACTTTGAAATATACGATAAAAGATAAATAGAGTACGTTTGATATTTTATCGGTTAAGTAAACTTACATTCCGCTTTTTAATGGTAAACAAGGTGCTGCCAAATTTAACAACTACATGCATTGAAATATACAATAAAAGATAGGCATGGTGCGGCATACGACCCATATTCTATCGGATAAATGTATTTACATTCCGCCTTCTAGAGGCAAATAAGGTGCTGCCAAATCTCAGAAGAACCTAACTTGAAAAGATAGAAGATAGATTTGGTGCGATATACGATCCATACTCTATCCGGTAAAGGTATTTACATTCCGCCTTCTAGTGGCAAACAAAGTGCTGCCAAATCTTCGAAGAATAATATGGTGCGATATACGATCCATATTCTATCGGGTAAATGTATTTACACTCTATCTTTCATTCGCACATAAGATGCTGATAGGTATTTCAAGAATCGTTCCAACCGAAATATAATTTAGGTTTTGCTTTTGTTATCCTTAGGTAGTAAAACAATAGAAAACTAGAAGCTTTGGCAATAAAATGATGATAATAATATTTAAACGACGTACGTTACTTTATGGAAAATAAACCTACATATAAACCTATATGATAAAATTTTTCATAACAAAGCTTTAAAATCCGATTAATTTATTGAATATAATATTATTGATTAAAAGGCATTAAAAATTTTATAACATAAAGCTGATTGTTCTACATTATCATCTATCTATCTATCTTTTATAAGCAACCATATAACGTACATAAAACAATTAATTAATTATGAAAATGAATAACAAGTCATAAGAATAAATTTGCTTTTTATATTATGAATAATAAAACAATGGAACAATGCTCACTTACTTATCTTAAGCTATGTAAACAAACGGTTTTATCCTTTTAAAGTTCAGCTAATTGTTATATACATATAAACTAACTAAAGCAGAAAGCAAAAGCTATATGGATCATGGACAGTAAGTTTAAGAGGATGCGAACGAAACAGCCTGAAAAACATACAATTATTTACGTGTTACGTGTTAGTAGAAACTACGCAAGTCATCCATATTCAGTGCACTGATATGATTGCTCACGTTCGCGTTACTTCTCCATGGCTTTCCATGCACACACTGCTAATATCTTCTTCTAAGTATAAGTATTTCTCCGTCCCCTTATGTACCCACGCATAATTGCATTATATAATTTTCTCAGCCTTCTTTGATCTCTAGTTAATCAAATTTTACAATCCCAACCAACCAAAGCAGACATGACAATAATTTGAGAAAAGTAATGTTTATATAGAAAATGAAATAAAAATATTCTTAAATCAAATAAAAAAAAAATTACACAATGATTTTTGTGGTAAGCATTCTCCGTGTCCATATTATGTTGCAATAACCTAACCTAACAAACTCGAACATAACCTAACGCTAAGCTAATAGAAATTTGTGCATTAAGCATTGGCGGCTAATCCTGAACCACTTTTATTTATGTGTGTAATAGTGTGAGGACTTTTCCGTCCCTTTCCGAGGCTGAGGTAGCTCAGCGGCCCAGGGAAAGAATAAAACACAAGAAAATTTATATTCGCAGGCACTTGATTCTTCTTTTATTAATCATTCAACTTCACAACCAATTGTAGACTTCTACTTGTGGTTTAAGAGCCAAACTACCGACTAACTACTGGCTCGCTCGGGAGCCTAACTACCGCTACTACTGGCTCGCTCGTGAGCCTAACTATCACTACCACTGGCTCGCTCGAGAGCCTAACTATGACTGACTTGAACTAATTTTCCTATCCTACTCGTAACCTATACTTACACTATTCTTATTCTATTCTATCTTATCTTAATCTATTCCTATTCTACCATATGCTATCCCTAATCTATTCCTACTCTATTTTATGCTATCACTAATCTATTCCTATGCTATTCCTTATTCCACCTTAACCTATTCTTACTCTAGCACTTCCCCCTCCCCAGAGACGGAGAGTCCGTGAGGCCAAAACGAGGGCACGACTTTGGGTCCTCCCATAGTGTATAGACACAGAAGCACTCTTCAATTTCTTTTTTTATACTTCTCAAAGCCTAAATAGGGGGAAAGCGCTACATAACCTTAGACACCCAACTGTTTTTCACACAATTTTGAAATAACACGGTTCTCCAATGAGAGCAAATACACTTTTTTTACACGAATTTTTTCTCTTAGCACAAGTCTACAAAAAAATGTATTTTTTTAAATTAATTTTTTTTTCCTACAATTGAAATTTTTTCATGTCGCACTTACGGACTGAATTTTCACTGTACACTAATTTCAACTCGTTTTTGTAATAAAAATGAATTTTTCTTGTTTTATTTTGCTGGAGAGGTCACTAACCATTTGTGCGAGTGATCTTGAACCAGCTTTGAGTTGTGCTTAGCATTATATTAATGTCGATCTGTAGTGCTGATAGCATCTCAATATTTAACGTGCCTACTTGTTCACGTTTATTATGTCTTAATTGCTGCTACCTTGAGATACGTACGTTCTAAAGTATTGCTGTCTTCGACGTATTTGAACCCTTAATTTATGGCTGGGGAGCCAATTTGTAACTTAGTTATTGTAATCTATAATCGAGCAGAGGTTGGTGGAATACTTAGGATCCTTGTATCTGCTATGTATAAGCGGGATGGGACAGTAGGCATTGTAAGATCGTTATCTAAAGCTTGATTAAACAAGTAACAAAATTACATTCGGCTATGGGCAAAGCTTCTACACCAGCCAAGCTAATTTTAAAAAATAAAAAAAAATGAAAAAATAAAATTTCGTTAGTCTGTAATATTAACTGGGCGTGGCCTACTATTTATATTAGACATACCAAAGTATCTGTTTGCAGTTTTGGCTAATGAGCAAAAAATCTATTTTTTTCTTCCCTTTGGAAAAGAGGAATTACCTGTAGGAAGAAGTGCAGGGAAGAAGTTTGCATGTTTTTGCCAAACTGAAGTCGAGCGTCTCTTGTTACCACAGCATTCAAAAGCGCAACAGTGTGCACATTTTTTTTCAAATAATTCTCAATAAATTTATATAAGAAAAATAAAAAAAATGGTGTTTGATTGATTATCCGAAGAAAACTCTATATCATAAGCCAGTAAGCTTTTTTTGATCGCGGGTCACAGTCAACCAAAATGTGAGCATTAAGGAAACGTTTGCCTCAGAGATATTTTTCGTATTAAAACAGTCTTTTTAATAAATAATCAGATATATTTTATTAAGAAAATAATTACAAACATATTTGAACTGAACTTTATCTATAAACGCTCCCCCCTTCGATATCAATGGCTCTGCTGACTTGTGATGTCATTTAGTCAAATCTGATTTATAATTAATCGTTTTAAGCCGAATACAAGCATTTGAACGTTCGGTAGTTAATCTGTTCATATTCTTGCTTAATATAAATTTCATTGGTGAAAACATATCCTCACATATATACGTTGAATCGCTTGTGGGGAAAATTGCAAAGCCAAAATTTCGTAGGACATGCCACTTAATATGTTAACATCATGAGAAGATGATTATCTTCCCCTTTTTCCAAATCTGTCCATTTTTTGATATTGAAAATATCACTTCCTCGAGCTTTATTATACATGGACACGTGTGTCCATGCTTCTTAAAACTTTGAAACCGATTTTTATAGTCACTTTTAATGATGAAAATCTAACTTTCGAACATATTTAAATTGGTTTCAATGACATTTTCTTTTCCATGTTCCTTCCCTTTTCAACACAGGCAAGAAATCAAATTTTTTAGTTTTTATTTCAGTTTCAAATAATTATATAATAACTATGAGCTGTTTAACCCGCTCAGAGTTGTTTGCAAGAACCTAAATGACGTCTATTACTTATTCTCACTATCGGACACTTTAAAGTCCATTAAAGTCACATTGCTTAATACACCTGATTTACTTATGTCGTACTTAAACTAGCTTTTAACCCTAAAAAGTCATTATGATTCGAATATTAATCGTTGTTATCTATTATCGGTTGTCGAGCTTATACATGTTTGCGATGGCTTAGGGGTTCATTTGCAATTTGGCCCTGTACCGGTTGTGGGTGTGACTCTGTGCTGGTTATGTACATGCCTTTTTTTCTTTTTTCTTCTTATTTGTTTTATTATACTTATACTAAATTTTAAAATTAATTCATTTAAGATTTACTTTATGAGTCAATTCAACTTGACTGTCATTTGTTTTGGTCGAGTTTCATGTGTAAATGGAATAAACAAATAATTGAATAAATAAAAATAATATCAATTTTGAAGTAAAACTCTTTCATTCCTCATACATTTTCAAAATTATTTATCGCCTTGAAGTCGTACGTTTTATTATTATAATCATTCATTATGTCTGTTAAGAGCAAAAGTCTTAAAACCCATTGTTTATCATTGAGTTCGACTTCGTGAAGAAATATTTGTATATCATTGATCGCTCCACAAATCTATTAAGAACTTTGGCTGCACTTAACCATCGCACTTCAGAATGTAACAACAAATCTATATATTTCGACTCAATTTCCACCAAAAAAGCTTTAAAGCGCTTGTTGTTCACGCTATTATCATGTTTACGATCTTAACAGCTTTACTTTTCATTACATGCTTAAGCGTATCAGATCCATGGTCATCGAATAACAATGTTGCTCTATTTTCAATTTTTTGTATTCTCAAAATGTTTGTTGCGTGTGTTGTGTACGTTTTATAATTTTTTTTACCTTATTTTCAAAACTTAAGTGAATCACTCGAAATTATCAAATGGGTCACTCCGCATGACCCGCTGTTCATCTGTTGCCAGCCCCCTGCTACTTCCGTGTTCGCGCTGAACCTTTCTTACTCAACCCAGTAAATCATCTGTTGTTCATTTGCTGACTTGAAGAAGAAGAGGAAATCGCTGCTATTTCTCCTACTTCGAATGGAATTGAGGTACACACCAAGTCAACGGATTTACTTTTGTACTAAGCTTTCTGTTAGTCTTTGCATAACGAATTCCTGTTTACTTTGCGAAAACTTGTAGACCGATGGCATTCAATTTCGAGCTCAGCCCTAGCAACTATTGTTACACGTTACACCATTTGCGGTACAAGGTATATTAAGTTTGCGCGAACATACGTGATATCCAGAAACGCTTAAGACAGATCTAACTTTTATTGTACCAATCGATTCAGAACGATTTTCTAAATTTTCTGCTTGTCTGTCTGTCCGACATCTGGCCATGTATTCTTTCGCTCTCCCTATTGATCGCAAATTCTCTCTATTGAAATGAATGGTTTGGATCGGTCCAGTCTTTCGACCTTTGATAGTTCAATTTTTAGAATTTTGCAACAAAAATCGCTTGGTAACAGTATTTCGGCATCCTGAACTTTGTATCAGATGGGGAAATTTTTTGAACCCGCATTTACATAATAGGTCCTGCAAAAACGGAATCTCTATATAGTAAAAATGTCTATTTTTCAATATTTCATCGTACGTAGTAGTAATTCGTTAACGAAGAAACCTAACCGAATTTGGACCATGTAGGTCTATTTTTTGGATACGACCGCAAATCAGGATTATCAAGAAATATAAACCCTTATATGCCAAGAAAGCCTAATTATTAATATGTTAAGATTATAATCTATTTTATTAATTTAATTATTATTGACATAAAAACTAAGTAAACCAAATTTGAACCGCGTAAGTCTATTTCTTGGAATCTACTACTTATACGATTCTTCATGAATTGGAAGCTCTTCAGAAAAAGGTTTAATTTTTAATAATTTAACAAGAAAATTAACGCTAGGGGGTTTGGATTACATAGGTCTAGTTTTTAGACCCCAACATGTGTAAAGGTTATTATGAAAAGCATGCGTTTACATGGAAAGAAAGTCTGACATCTAGTTCTTCATGATGGAAACGGAAAAGTAATGGAATTTTTGGAAAGTAAATTAAGTTTGCTAAATTTGGATCACGCCATATGATGTTTTGGGTATTCTTCAAAATATTGTCTTTAATGAAAAGTATGCCTTTGCTTGAAAATAATGTGTAATTGCCGAACTGCTGTACTGGTGTAAGGCATCTAAGTGTCGAACTTGGCCGACTATAAGAGACTTACCTGGTTCTAATACGAAAAAGGAGCTCAGGCTGAAAAAGAAACTTTTCAAGTGCTATCGTCTTCTAATCAGAAATCTTCTTTTCTTCCATCTCCTAAATTTTCTAAGTTTGTCTTCTTGACTATCTCTTTGTTTTTAGCCATGCACTTCGTCTCTGCAGGCCTTCTGGTACTGCATTTCCTAAAGGAATAGGTTCGATCACCTTTCTGTAATAGTCCCGCTAATTATGAGGCGGAAAAAGTTGAGACATACAGCTAGCTACTGTTTATCTCTTTTGCACTATAATTGCACTAGAAAGGTAGCTGGCTGCTTATTTGTAGTCCCTGTGCATTCAAGACCAAATTGATGCCATGGTGTTTGGCGTCCGCCTTCTTGCCTCAAAAAGCCACAATCCTACGAACATTCTCAGAAAATTATATAAGAAATCCAAGGCCAGTGAACAAGGTATATATTAAATCCCGCTAATGTGCTGCTGAACAAGATATATATTGAATTTCGCTAATCTGGTTTTTAATTTCCATATTCTTATATTTATGTTCGGATATTAATCTGTTGTTCAAACCAATCTCATCTAAAACAGGGAGTATGTTAAAAATCTTATTGTTAAACGGCTCAGATGAACTCTTTTAAGAAATACTGCGCCCTTGTTCAAGTATCGTTTTAAGCTGCACTTCCTCTTATTGTTTTTATACTCCTTTGCTCTGCCTATGAGGAAGAGAAGACCAATGTGTAACTCAGTTTTTATTAGGTGCAAAAGTGAGTCATAGGAAATAAGTTCCTGTTTTCAATACACAAAAAACGCAGTACCGCAGTAAGCGAATTAGCGTAATAATTACGGACCCAGTTAATATGTTGACCACCCAGCAAAAAATTTTTCCAATGCACTCAAACCTGTGTTTGTACCTTCTTTTTTTGTGCGTTTCCCTATTCTGATCCCTATTCTGATGCGTCGAAATGAGTGGGGACCGTGGATATTGGACTTATTGGTTTGGGTGCACACAAACTTGTTCCTTGTATGCAGCAGATCTAGCAGACAACAAGAAATTCGACATAAAAGCATTTCATATAAATTCCTTCATATACATGATGAATATTTGGTAATCGATTCTCAAGAGGGCAACTTCCGCCAATATATAACAATATATCGAAGTGCAGAGTTGCCAATTCAATCAAACTGGGAACAAATTGCATTTTCGAGATGTTTTTATCAAGCTTTGTATATCGACATGTTTTGGCCCAAGGCCGATATAGTTCGAATCGAACCACTTTTCTACTACTTGGTTTGAAAAGCCATTATATGAATAATTGTATTAAGTGAAGTGGTGATGGGGCGTGTTCCACTATAGTCTTTTTACTTGTTTACATAAGAAGAAGATACGGATATCGCTTAAATACCAATATATCCCAATATATCAATGCATCTATGTCTCCCTCTACTAGCTTAGCTGAATTATACATTTATACCGTACACCACTTACAATAGAAGGGCATATTAAGTTTATGAGGATGTTTGCAACACCCAGAAGGGCTTGAGAAAGATCCTACTATTATTATTATACTAATCGATTCAGAAAGCAATTCTAAGCTTAACTATCCGTTTTGATTTCTTGTGTTTAATCTACTGACCGTTTGAGATTTTGAGATCAAGTTTGGTATACCGGCTTATTTTGTCCCAAGGCCGATATAGTTCGGAACGGACCACCTTTCTACTACTTGGTTTGAAGAGATATTATGTTGATAATAATGAAGATTATCTTTCCACATCGATTGCATTACATTACTAAGGACTTATAAGGTATCTTAAGCGTGATTATCTCACTTAGTAGACTTTGGCCTATGAAAAATGTAATAAAGATTTAGTGTTTCTCTTTATGAACTACGTAATATTTCATATTTCTAATTCATTTTTTTTTTTTTTTTGCATGAAATTTGAATAAATAAATTGCTTTCTATTTTCTGTAACATATGTGCGCATAATAAATGCTGAGTATATGGCGTCTATGTATTATAATTTTCGGTCAAGTCAATCAATCTTTTTATGCAGGCGTTAGACACATTCGATTAGCATATTTATTTATTTGCGAGAATTTCAAAATCGATTAAAAAAGTTTACATACTCATGCATACATATAAACATATAAAATATAATGCATATGCCGTATAATGAGTAGATCGATTAAGCGAAACAATACTTTTACGAGAATAATATAAATGCCGCCTACGCACACACACACACGCACTGCGCACTAACACACTAAGATATTTGCTTGCAAATCTTTTCCTCAGCGGCTAATGTAATCGACGCATGTTGTATTGAAAAGCAATTCTCTTTTACCAAAGCTATCTGATATGCCTTCTTGTTTATAAGCATTTCGATATCTATAAGAAAAGTTTACATACCTAAATATAATAAACAAAAATAAAGAGTTGTCCATGTGCCAATTGGAATCGATTAGATCGATTTAGGCGAAACTCTGCTTTAGAAAAATAAATCAAATGTCGTCTACGTAAAAAGTTCAGTAACGTATTTTACTAAAAATGTTTTTCTCGACGAACGGAAATTAGTTAAAGACTCCGTTTTCTATCATTAATTCAAAATGAAATAAATTTTTAAAATCTCTCAACTCCTGACTACGAATCTTCTTTACGGAAAAAGAAAGTGACAATGATTTTCCTGCAAAATTAGTAGGCGCTTGCATGTATTGTAGCCAGCGACATCTATTGGTAAAAATAACGAAGTAATGAAGTTTGAAGCGCGCTCGATAGTTTTTCACGCCAAATCTCTGTGGAACATTCAAAATCAGGTATCAAGGTACATAAAGGTTAAATTCGATAGTTTTGATCTTTCTATACATACAATAACTGTTTTCCATTCAATATCACTGAGTTATTCAGCATATGTAGACGCTAACTATTGAATGCTCAAAATCGTCAGTCGTCAGTCATTACTTTTGTTGTTTATTTGAAGATATTCATCAAACACTTTTATGTTCCATCATATACCGGTTAAGAGTGGCGATTTTGATGTCAATGACAAAAAGCGCACTGGACGACCAAAGTAGTTCAAAGACAACGAACTACAAGGCTTGTTGGAAAAACTCAGCTCAAAATCTCCAAGAATTTTCAACCAGCTTAGCAATTGATGAATCAATTGTTTCTAGACGCTTACATGCGATGGGAAATATCGAAAAGGATGGAAAATGGCTCCCATACGAATTGACTGAAAATGTCATTTCGAACCGCTTCAATATCACGGTTTCACTGCTTGCCAGGCAAAAGAAGACAAGGGTCCTACAGCGTATTGTGATTGGCAACGAAAAGTGGATCTACTACGATAAATCCAAGCAAGAGTTAGTCTAGGAAAACTTTCCACATCGACACCGAAGCGAAATATCCATGGCTATAAAGTTTGGCCGCGCTTAAGGTGAGACCAGCAAAGTGTAGCGTATTACAAGCTGCCAAAACCGCATGAAACTCTTACTGCTGATGCTGACGGATATCAATTGAGCAAATTGCCGGTTGTATTGTTGCAAAAAAGGCCATCAACAGAGGTTAACAGAGGCAAAGTCATCCTCTTGCATGCCAACGCTTGGCCACACGTTGCAAGAGTTTCCAAGAATTCCAAGAATAGCTCCAGCTTGAGTGGAAAGTTCTGTCGCACTCGTCGTACTTACCAGACATGGCGCCTTCTGATCACTAGTTGTTCAGGTCGATGCAACGTGGCTTGGCTGCCACACGGTTTCGAAATGCTGAATAAGCGTAAAAATGGATCAATGATTGAGTCGTTGGCAAACCATTATTGTGCTTTCAGCGCGGCATCATCATATTGTCAGAAAGACGGGAAAGTTGTAGCGAATGATTGAAAATATTTTGATATATATATATATTGATATATTGATATATATATATATATATATTGCGCCAAGTTTTCTCAGTAAAGGCCTTTTTCAAGTGAAAAAATGGCCAAAATATATGCAAGCACCTAATACATCCCAATGCAAGTCTTTTTCAAATCAAAAAAAAGATTTGGAGCAATGCTATATCGTCTATTTTCTTTGCTAATACACAAAGCGGAATAGTAATTTTTTCTATAAAAACCTCTATAGTCACGTAACACCCTATGCCCATATAGACTATTGCATAGATAGAGACTTTTTTTCAACTACTATTAGTAAAAAAGACAATCAAATTAACATATATTAAACATTTTTATTTTATAATTGTTGTTAAATTATGTTTATATTAAATTATTAATTATTATTTTGTTTCCTTAATTAATAATTTTATTACCAGAAACGGAATATTCAAATACCACTTGCATAAATTATGATCAAAATGCCATCTACTAACGGCAGACTTGCGTAAATTATGATCAAAATACCATCTACAAACAGCAATTTTTACGGTATTTTTCATTTGTTTCCAAAAACGAAATAAGAGAAGTGTTGACGTCGATTTTTTTCTTTTTTTTTGCAGTGAAAATGTTTTCCAAGAATTGCAAATGGAGCAAGAGCAAAACAAACATCAATTAATCATTAAAAACTAAATCGAAAAAATTAACCCACACAACGTAGAGTAAGGGTATGGGTATGTTGACGAGGTAACCGATGTGTTTATATATATATATATCTGCTAAGCTTGACATATGCGTGATGCAATTTGTCTTCATTTATATTTGTAGCGTGTTATATGTGTTATTATTATTATCATATTGGATAATTGACAATATTGAACAACTAAAAGTATGCTTTTAAAATGCCAAATAAAAGAAATATAATTTTCATCAGCCCTGTGTATTCTGTAAATAATATAATAAATAAGATCACGAACGCGCTACTTTCTCTTAAATAACATTACGAACGTGTCGCTTTCGTTAAATAACATTACGAACGTGTCGCTTTCTGTTAAATAACATTACGAACGTGTCGCTTTCTGCTAAATAACAGCACAAAGTTATATATAACTGTTATAACTGTTATATCTGTTATACTAAACAGAACGTTTTTAAGGTAAAAACGATGCATATGTGATTCACTAACATACTAAATGTTACATCTCTGTATTGTAGAGAATAAGATTTGACAATCGTGCAATCATCTGCTACAGCAACTCAGCTGACTTTATAACCAAAAAAATTCGGTTTAATAATAAAGAAGTGACATAAAATTGATAAGGCAATGTTGAATCAAAGGAAAGTAATGAGTTTTTTGTGTTTTAAGCACAACAAACTTTTCCAACCAATTGGTAGTATACGTGTATAGAATATTAGGTGCAACGTTTTTATATAATTTCTTTATAGCTTTGTATTCAACGAAAGTTTTGCCACAAATAAAAAAAACCGGTTCATTAAGCACTCCAAAAACGCCCTCATCGTCGTCGCATACCGAAACACGCAAGCCTGTTATACCTGCTAATTGCCGTTTTATTTATCCAGAATTTTTACCGGATCCCAAACCTGAATGGCGTAACCCGGTACGTGAAAAGCTGGAACGACTCGATATGCTTGATCGGCGGACGCAAATCGAAATACCGGAATTCTATGTCGGCTCTGTAATAGCAGTTACAAGTTCCGATCCTCATTCAGCGGGTAAAGTTAGTCGATTTTTAGGTAAGCTTCATCAAGTATATTGAAGTACAAGAATTTTTATAATGTAATTATTAAAGGAATTTGTATTTTGCGTGAAAAATGCGGCTTAAGAACGCGTTTCATTTTGCGTAATGTGATTGATAAGCAAGGGCTTGAAATTTCATATGACATGTATGATCCGACCATACAAAAAATTGAAGTTTTGCGGCTTGAAAAACGTCTTGATGATCGCTTATTATATTTACGTGACGCCTTACCCGAGTATAGCACTTTTGATATCAATATGGAACCAGAAATTAGAGAAGAAGGTGCCGCAGTTCCCATAAACGATATAAAAGTTCGTTTGCGTCCACGTCCTTGGTTGGAAAAATGGGAGAGGCAAAATTTGCGTGGCATCTCAAATATTGATGAATATCTAACGGACAAACGCAGACGTACCGCCAAAGACCATGAGAAACCATGGGAGAAATATGATTTAATGAAACAATATCGCTCAACTATACCAGAAGAGCATCAAAAGGAGATTTATTCGGAAGTCTACGCTCGTATACATCAGACGGATTTGGAACGCCAAAAGAATAAACGAAAAAGATCATTTGTTAATCCAACTAAATTGGCTTAAAAATTTTATTTCGATTTAAATTTTTTTTTTTATGTCTTGCAAAATAATTTTTAAGTTAACATAAATCCTGTTAGAAAGCGGTCTGAAAAAGTTTTCTGAATCTTCAATAAACACGATATTTATAAAAATCCATAAACGAAACCGTCACATTCCAGCCGATAATTAAAGTAAACAAATATAACAAAAATATGATAGGCAAAGGCATTAAAAGAAGGCGGGTGTTCCTTAAATGTGGAATGCCTGCAAGAGAAATGCAAAACTTATTTACACATATTATCTTTCGATTTACGTTCAGTAAAACTTACAGTTATAGCCCAGAAAAGTAATGTAAACGTAATAACTTAAAGCAAGTAACCAAAAAGTATTGCCCAAAAAGCGTGATATTAACCAAGTCTGACTTATTAGCCAATTATAAAAGAATAATTGTATAAAATGTAGTAATATTAGGGGCGGGAAAAACGCATTGAGATGCACATCAAATGCATATGCCCATTCAATATCCGGCTCCAAACTACTACTGCGTAGGTATTGATTTGTCACTAACCACAGAAATGTGGCCACAATTAATCCGGCAAATATGCAATCAACGAATACAACATAGAATACAAATGAAATACTCTGCCATAAGTTTAAACCCAAAACCCAGCCAAAGCCTAGAGAAGTTACTACAATAAAATATCAAAAATTGCATTTGTTAAATTCAGCCAACGAAGCGACGACGAATTATTTGTATACATACCGCAAAGACATATAATTAATAACACAAGAAATGCGGGGTCATCCCGGGCAAATTGTGATTTCGTTTCTACAATAAGAAATAGTTGCTTAATCTTATAGTAAAATTTTACAAATAAATCTTGAAAACTCACGTTTCCTATAATTAAAATTTCTGTAAAGCTTTTGCGGCGCAATGAAAAGATAAATCATTTGCCACAAAGCAAACTCAAAATCCATTTGATTAAACAATAATAAGCGCCTTAAGTATTTGTAAGTTTTTGTTGTGGCTGAAAGACACGATTTCGAATAACTTACGGGTGGTGGAATATGCGTTTGATTTCGGCATCCCTCAGCTGAAGATTGAATGACTGAATACTTCATTGTTTTAATATTTAGAAATATAAATCCCTTAATTTCAATATAATAAATATATTTATTGAAAATTCAACATTATCCAGTTCTTATTGTTTACAAGCGTCAGATGTTTAGGAAATGTTCAGAAAATGAAAAAAATATTCGCAAGAAAACGCTGTTCGTTTTAACAAATGAATTTGGCATCACTTGAACTCGTTTAAGAAGAAAAAGAAGATTCGAACATAACCGCGTGAAAGCTACTTTTTGATTAATCAAAAAAAATGGAATCCAATCAGCAAGCCCAAGGAGAAAGCTGTGAAAGCCAAATGCAGGCGATGGGAAAAATGGTCTCGCGACACGGCGTTAACCCCTTTTTAGCTTTCATGGCTGGAGAACTCGGAAACCGAAACAGTTCTGAGCCTAGAAGAATGAACTCAAACCAACACTCACCGAGGAAAATGCAGGGCAAGAAGCCGGCAAATACAGCAATGCAACAACCTGAAGCTCGCTTTGCTGTTTTTGATAAGAAACGCACAAGTAACTTGGAAAAAATGGACTCAAACCAATAAACCCAGGAAGCATTCCTTCAGCGTTTCTTAACCTAGAAACGATTCTGTATTAAAGAGGGAAAGAGACAAAGGATTTAACAAGTATTTTTTTAAAAATAGAGTACTTTTCCGACAATGAATTTTGCCTTCTGCTGTCTTTATTTAAATCTAAGGATCATCTAAGACTAAGCTTGCGCTATGATAATATTTGTCTTTAGCAAAATGTCGCTAAAGATTATCCCTACAAGTATCGAGAAATAACTGGAAAATCTGTAATAGCTAACTTCCTTTACTTAATCAAACCGCTTATGTGCGGAAATGACAACATTGCCATCGTAGCGAGACTCAAAGCTTTATGCATTTAAATATTTATTTATTTTAAGGAGACTGGGGTCTAGGAGTATTCAAATATCGTCGGCAGATATAAAAGTATGATTTCCGATTTTCATGTTTGTAGGTATATATTAGGTTGGCGAACAAGAAATCCAATATTTTTTCGGTAAGTGGCTATAGGAATCGGCGTCGCGTAAAGTATTGATTAACCAATTTCAGATTTATGCTCATTAGAAAGCTGATATTTTGCATTAAAAAAAATAGTTGGCCCATTCAGTTGCGTGTTATAGGGTGTCAAAAATGGAACGCAACAAAGAGAAAATTCGGTGCTTTTTACAGTTTTTCTTTGATAAAGGCGAAAATGCACACCAGGCGGCTGAAGTTGTGAGTGATATTTATGGTCCCGACACTGTAGCAGCTCATTACATGCAGTTTTGGTCGATTTCGTTTACGCATTGTTGATGTTAAAAGTGCACTTCGCACAGGTAGTTCCGTATTCGAAAATCACACAAATGATCGAAGTTGGTCGGCATGTTAGTAATCATAGCATCGACTAGGAGCTGGAGATCGACCATAAAATCATTTGCACAAAGCTCGATTCAAAAAAAGCTTGATGTTTGGGATCACCCCAATTAACAAAAAAAAAGCATGACGGGCCGAATTTTCATCGGAGAAGCCTTGACCAAATGGAATGAAATCGACCCACTTCTTAAACGGATTGTGACGGATGGGAAATGGGATGGGAAATGGGTGACATACGAAAACATTATGCGAAAACGAGCGTGGTCAAAGCGTGGCGATGCAACTCAAATGATGCTCAAACGAGGACTATCGGCCAGAAAGATTGTGATGCGTATTTGGTGGAACTGCAAAGAAATCATTTGGAATCATCAAACACTAAATTCAAATCTTTACAGTCAACAGCTGAACCGTTTGAAGCGAGCGATTGAGTAGAAACGTCCGGAATTGGGCAGCAGGAGCGGTGTTGTATTCCATCAGGACAACGCCAGGCCACACACTTCAATAGTGGCTTTCCAGCAATTCCGAGAGCTGGGTTGGGAAGTTCTGACGCATTCACTAAATTGTTTGGGCCTGGAACCAAGCGATTAACATATTTTTCTTGATTTACAAAACTGCCTTAACGATGAGAAATTGGGATCAAGAGGAGATTGTGAAAGCCGATCCTAGATCTACGCTTTTTCTCCAATATGGCGCATATTCGAACTAAATTTGTAATCCCAAACATGTTGAAACTCACATAAAAGTAATGGATTTCGTTTTCAACTACCTAATATAAAATCCACATTTTTTCGTTAACAACAAGTGTTACAAAGAAGTTTTTTAATTAAAATTTTCAAAAATAAAAGAAAGAAGACGAAATTCTATATACTATCTGAATATCTGAACCTTTAAGAAAGCTGGATACAAAAGGAAATCATAGCTCCGAAGTGTAGTATGAGTAGATGTAGTATTATAAAAATATTTACGAACCTTTCCTGTTATTGTAGGAGTCGAAAACAACTATTTTATTATCACTAGCAACAAATAAGAAATAAATCTTAAAACTACGACAATTTATATGTTCACATAAGAGATAAACAATGTGAAAATAATTATTCGTCAAGTTCACCTAAGTCTTAAGTCACTCTACCAATTCCAGTAAGAGTAAACTACATCATATTTCGTATGCATATAATTTATGTATTGGTGGAACGCACCTTATTAATAGATTTTTTTTTTTTTTTTGGTTAAAGTACAGCGTCGGCAGTACACGTACATTAATAAGAGAAGTCTTCACGGAAGCAATAGGAGACGAGGAGGAAATTAGGTTATAGACCTCATGTAAATTATTACAAATAGGGCACAGAGCTAAGTGGGTTAAAAAGTTCATAATTTAACATGCATCATCAGCCCAGTTGTATAAAACGAACATTTTTTGTCGGGCGAATAGGAACATTAAAATTAATCTCACTTAACAAAACAGGCGGGTCGATGGCGCCATAAATCAGCTTTGCCACGAAAGTAATCCTTAGTACCATCCTACGTTTCTTGAGTGACGGTTAAGATATAAGTAGCCTTCTACTTCTTTCATAAGGAGGTAAAAGGACATGTGGATCACAACTTAAATTACTTAGAGCCAAAAGCAGAAGTTGTTCTTGCAAAGATTGTAATATATTCACATGGCAATGAGACGTAGGCGATCATATGACCGAGCCATGTAGGCCGTACTAACGTACTGATGTATAGTTTTCTGGTCAAGTGTGGGCCGTCAAATTCCCTCGACCAGGGTTTAATAAAAGCCTTTGTTCTTAGTCAAGGGTAGAGATTTACAATCGGCGAAGAGACTAACAAGCTTGCAAATGTGATACTAGTCCAGAATATATATATGTACTTTATGGAGTCCTCGGAGGAAACTACGAAGTTTCCTTCTGCTACAAACATTATGACTAAATGATTTATCCCCACCTTTGTGGTGAGTATAAACGATTTCAGAATTGTTTGCAAAGCATGTCTCCGCTTTTAGCGTGCAGCTAATTCTTTTTCTACGCGATGAATACGTTCCTAAAAAATTCGTGCAAAAAAGATATTGAGCAAATGGAAAAATAGTTCCATTGGCTCCACACATAAAAAACAGCTAAAAAGTACAATAAAGTATATTAAAAAATTCTTATAAGAATTCCCTTAAGGATCTATTTCGTGCTTACACATTTCAATTCATTAAATATATTATAAGAACTAAACAAGTAAGAACTTTATAGTCGGCTAATGCCGACTATTACTTACACAGTTATTCGCTCGTTTTGGTAATAATACGCCAAAAAATACACATTATTTTAATTGCCATGAAAGCTCGTATATTGGGTTAGGTTAGATTTTCTCTCCATATAAGAATTTGTGTTTCGTGATAGCGCCTATATATGTTGGGATCCAACAAAAAATAAGTCAAAAAATAAACCCAAAAAGTAGACCCATGTGATTTCAATTAGGTCCATTTAATTTTTTTATTTAATTACTTTCATAAATAAATTTTTTTTAATAGGCCAACGTGATCCATATTCGATAGGGTAGACTTCTTTGTCAATTTACGATTATCTTCTAATTTTCACCATAAAATATTGGAAATTCGACCTTTCTACCACGTAAAGCTTGCGTTTCCATCAGAATGGTTAAATAAAAACGGGTTCAAAAAATTGCTCCAGCCGGTCTAAAGATTTTCTAACAATTTGGAGTGTGAAAATACAACTACTTAGCCACTTTTGCCGAGAAATTATGAACATTGCAATTTTATCCCATATAAAAACTTTACAGAATAGGTCGTTATACGGGGGGTGATCGAAAAAGTGGAAACCCGAACCATTTTCAATGACGTTTGTCCTTGGGCCAAACTACCTCAGTATGCCAAATTTCAGCAAAATATCTCAAAAATTGCGATTTATACGCAAAAATACGTGGACAGGTATTAGACGGACAGACAGGCTTAGATCGATTTAGAAAATGAATCTGAATAAAAAAACATGGATCTATCTTTAGCCCTTCTGACTGTTACATACGTCCGCACTAATTTAGTATACCCTGTACCATAAGTGATGCAGGGTGTAATTACACTTTGAAAAACCGAACTAAAGTTGGTAAAATTGCAAGAAATACAACACACCTTTACTCTATACAGGGAATCCCTCTCTTAAAGACATATAATCACCAAAATCTAACTGAATCGTGACACATATAACGTGAAATTACAAAACGTATTTGTGAGGAGTGAGTATGAAAAATTCATAAAAAAATCAAAAAAAAAAAAAAAAAAAACAAGTGAAAACGTTATAGTCGAGCTAGGCCGGTATTGAAAACCCTAAACCATTTTATCTAACGCAATTCTTATTTTTGCCATGCAACGCAAAAACTATCCCATTTTTTTTGTAGGAACTTGCTGTTATGGGCCTGTATATTAAAATGTAGACCTCTTTGCAAATAACGGCGTATTTTCCAAGAGATCCAAAAATTGTGGGAGGATTTCAAAATTTATCATAGTTAACTTTTATATCAAACTCCTATTATGGATCAATTTTTATCATAAAATATTAAATCTTCCCTAGAAAACAAAAATTTTCCTTAAATAGGATGGGTGGTCCAAATTTGGTACAGTGAGTTTTTTTTATTTTAAATTGCTTTTATGATCTGATTTTCACCATGAAGCATTGAAATTTAGACCTTTTTGTTACATGAACTTCAGTTTTCGTTATGTCAGAGGGGCTTCTTAAATTACTCCAACCGATCCAAAGTTTTCGTACCAATTTAGAACGCCGAAATACTATTACTTAGTCACTTTTGCCGAGAAACTTTGAAAATTGCAATTTTACGACTTTTCAGAATAAGGCGTTATATGGGGATTAGTCGAAAAAATGGCTCGAACGATTTCAATAGCCTTCGTCCTTGGGTCAAAACACATCTCTGTACCAAATTTCATCCAAATATCTCAAAAATTGCGAACTGTGGCTTCAACACAAACTAACATAGAAAGATATCAGACTTAGGTGGGTGGGTCTATCTTAAGCTCTTCTGGGTGTTACCTGCGTCAGCACTCACTTAATATACTCTGTACCACAAGTGGTGTAGTGTATAAAAATTTAACAGGAAAACTCATTAAAAAAATTCGTAAAAAATATTCATAGAATATTGAAATTCGTGTTAATAGAGAATAATTCGTGTAAAAAGAGAAATTTTGTCTTTTGAATTCATGTAAAAAAAGATTCGTGCAAAAAGAGAATATGATTGAAATTGAAAAGCAAAATATTGATTCTAAAGCAAAAAGACAAAGCGATATTGAGCCTCAAGCTAAGATATATTTAAAAACATTTATCAAAACGTAGAACATTTGTTACGTTAAGTTAAATGATTTTTGTGTTTTCTTCTTCTTTAATTTTGTTTTTTTTATATATATATATTTTTCAATACTGAATTGAACTTTCGTTGGAGGACGGGCACATTAATTGCGACTAGTCTTTGCATCGAGACAGACGATCAAGTTTTCAAATTCTTTTGTTTCTATTTTGCGTCAATATTTTCTCGGGAACTCAAATTTTAAAAATTCCATAAGAATTTATCCGTAAAATCAAGAAATGTTTTGATTTTGTATTAAATGCGATAAATGCAAAAATAGCAAAATTTGCATAAAAAAATCAATAAAAAATTTTAAGAACAAGCTGCAAAATAAAAGTGTTTGACATAGAACTTGAAAAATAATATAAAAGGAGTATATCGTAAACTTTGTTCCCTTGACGTATAAACACAGAAACATACTATTCTGTATAACTTAAAATCTTTCGAATCTGAAACTGAATCGAGCTGCAAATCAAATAATAATAAGAAAAAAAAAAACAAAAATCAAAAAACGATGAATTTAAAAAATTCGAAATTTTTTAAACGCATTCAAACGCTTCGTCGGATATCGAAAGAGAAAATACGCAAAGAGAAAGAACGCAATCGTCTCGATTTTGATTTAGCCAATTGCTTCCAGGAACGCAATGGCATTGACGACAGGAAATTGGAAGAACCCTTCCTTATAGAGAGTTTTGGATCTGAGGACAATTCCATTGAACAAATCAAATTACGTCAACAACAATTCCTAGTCCAGCAATGTGAACAATGCCAGCCAGGTGACGGAGAAGACGACACGACCGTAAACGGTTTAATTCATTTCAATAATAGTTGCTTTCAAGTGAAAGGTATTCCCGGTATTCCACCCAAGAAGAGAAGCAGCAACGAATCGCTACCAACGATAAGGTAAGATTTGCCTCGTCTTCGAAAGTATCGAGGTCTCTCTGCGCAAAATGAAAATAACAATCAAGAAGAACTGCCTTAAGTACAAGGACATCGTTAATGGTAGGGTTTCTAAAAGAAAACGCAACAGCCTCTAGTTTTGACGGTATTTTATTTAGCAAAGGGTCATGTTCTCATTGCGTGGTCGTTGAACAGATTATTGAGGCAAACCATTGAAACTTTAGCTGTGGTTCTTGCAACTTCTTTGAAGCCAATTCAAAGTTTCAAAAGTTTATAGAGCTAGCAAGGAGCCTTGTTCTTATCGTGCGGTAGCTGAATAGGTTATTGACGTAAACCATTCGAAATTTAGCTGTGTTTCTTCGAACTTTCTTGAAGTCAATTCAAAGTTTTAAAAGAATACAGAACTGAGAGGTCAAACTATCAAGAAGACTTTCTTTATTTTACTTAGCTCATATTATGCAACGGAGGGTAGTCCGCCTCATTCCTAAAAGCATCGTTGGCACTCTCTTCAGAACGATTTCCATATTCGTACCTATTGCCAGGAAAATCGTATCCTTTTAACTCTTTTTCAAATACGAGAAACAATAAATATGTCGAAAATCGCGAAATCGATCGAACACGATTCTTGTACGATTACAGCGGCATCGCACTCTATGAAGAATTACTTTAAGATACACGAAACTTCAGGGTAGCTTTTCCTACTACCCGTGTCATGTTCAGTACATGGATAGAAATCGCTTCGCTTTGTTCGCGTTGTTTTCTTGTAATGAACTGCGTTCTTAATACAAAGGTGCGAATTCTCTTAGAACTCTTTTGAAAATAAGTGCAACATCCCGTAACACTATGCTGTAATTCATTTAGGGTTTAACATAAATCAGCAAATCTGAAATTCCTCCTTTGAGTGTTTTTATAGCACTTGTGGTACAGAGTATTTTGAGTTTGTGCGAGCCTATATAACATACAGCAAGGCTTAATGCATTATAACGATCGATTCAGAATCATTTTGCGAATCTTGTATATCCCCGTCTGTTTGTCTGATGTCTGTCCGATGTGTTTTCGTGTTCATTCTCCCCAAAAACGAACTCTACTTAGATCGCTAAATTTTTTCGATCATTCCCCATATAACGCCTTATTTTAAAAAGTTGTTATATGTAGAAGAATTGCAAATTTTCAAACTTTTCCGACACTCGTTTTCCGAACTGGTTGTGTAATAGTATTTCGACATTCTTAATTGGCATGAAAAATTTGACACGGCCGGGGTAATTTTTTGAACTCCTTTGCATATATAACCCTTCTTACGAAAACTAAATCTTTTGTGATAAAAAGGTCCAATTTTCAATATTTCGTGGTGGAAATTGTTTTATAATAGCAAATTGGCAAAAAATTCGACCTCATTTTCCGATCAATAGAAAAATGGAGTAGAATGGAACGTGAAGAGTAGTAAAATTTTTAACTAGATAAATAAATTTGCTGAATTAGGACGACGCCAGTTTATTTCTTGGACACCCTACAACCGTTAGAGCTTCTTGAGCATTTCGTTATTTCATGTATAAAAGCAAAATTGGCGAAATAAATGCTTAATGATAGAATTTGAGCGGCTATAGTTATATCCTAGGCCCTAGGCCATGCTATAGGGTATATCAAGTTTGCGCAGAAGGGTTTAAGTTAGACCAATATGGTTCATAATATAGTTCATAACAGTAAACTGACAGAGAAATCAAACTTACCGGATTTGGAAAACGTAGGTCTACTATGTTTTGGTTATCAGCGCAGGTAAGGATTCTGAGGAAATGTAAATCCTTGTATGCCAAAAAGCCTAATTGTTAATGTTTTGAAATGAAAATTGATTTATAACAATAATTTGACATAAAAATTAAGTGGACTAAATTTGAATTACATGGGTCTATTTCTTAGATACCACCTCATCTAAGACCATGCCACTTCTTCAAGCAAGTCCTTCAGAAAACGGTTTAATTTTTAATATTTTATGATGAATGTCGGTAAATAGTAGTAATTTAGCAAAAAAAAATGAAAGCTTGGGGGTTTGGATCACATAGGTCTATTTTTTGGACTCTAACATATATGGGGATTATCATGAAAAGAAAGCTCTTATATGGAAAGGGAGTCTAACTTCTAGTTTTTACGACGGAAACTGAAAAGTAATAAAATTTTTAGGTAGTAAATTAAGTTTACCGAATTTGGGTCACCTCATGTGATGTTTTCGGCATCCTCCAATATGGTGGCTTTCATGAAAAGTATGCCTTTGCATGAAAATAACGTGTAATTTTTGATGCAGTATTATTCAAGCGAGTGAATAACGGTACCAGGGGAATTCTCAAGCCATGTTTTTTATATATGAATCCTTTTTAATTCTTAGCTCAACCCGGTGCAGTATGTGCGTTTGCCATTCCCGTTATACTATTATCGGTAAAGTAGCAAAGTCATTGGGCTTTCGTATGGTAAAAGATAATAAATTATGGAATATATTATGGACGGATTCATTGGCCGGTGTAGAGCTTTACAAGAATATGAAACGTTTTCAGCAAGTCAATCATTTTCCCGGTATGATGGAAATATGTCGTAAAGATTTACTATCAAGAAATTTAAATCGTATGCTTAAATTATACCCCAAAGAGTATAAAATATTTCCAAAAACTTGGGTCTTTCCGGCTGAGTAAGAATACAATTATATTTTCTTAATTAATCTCTTATAAGCTAAAAAGAAGTCAATGTTTTTTCTATTTTTCAAACTGAAAAAGCTATGGTGATGCATTAAATTATGCCACGTCCCGTGCTAAGCCCGTCACTTTTATTATAAAGCCAGATGCCGGAGCTCAGGGTAGAGGTATATGGCTTACAAATGATTTGAAAACGATTAATCCCAGTGAACGTATGATTTGTCAAACCTATATAAGCAAGGTAAGCAAAACGAATGAAATTTAATCCATATTCTACTTTTAATAAGGTTCAATTGTTTATGTATGTATATATAGCCGCTTTTAATCGATGGTTACAAATTTGATTTACGTGTTTATGCTTTAATTACATCGGTTGATCCGTTACGCATATTTGTCTATAACGAAGGTTTAGCGCGTTTCGCCACCAGTAAATATGTAGAGCCGACACCAGATAATCGATGCGATCTCTTCATGCATTTAACAAATTATTCGGTTAATCGACGCAATTCTCATTATGAGATGTGCGACAATGATGATTGTGGCAGTAAACGTAAACTGAGCGCTATTAATACTTGGCTACGTCGTCGTAATCATAATGTCGATGAATTTTGGAGTAAAATCGATGATATTCTTATTAAAACAATATTAAGCGCTTGGCCAATGTTGAAGCACAATTATCATGCATGCTTCGCGGCTCATGATAGGATTCAGGCATGTTTCGAAATACTTGGTTTTGATATACTTGTCGATTCGAAATTGCGACCTTTTATATTGGAAGTGAATCATTCACCTAGCTTTCATACCAACGAATTGGTCGATAGACAAGTTAAGAAGCCATTAATAAAAGATACTTTGAATTTGGTAGCCACAGCTCTCGCTGATAAAAGGCAAATTTTGCGCGAAGATAGGAAACGAGTTAAGCAACGTTTGCTTAAATCCGTCAAACAAGGCAACGTGTAAGTTAAATGTACACGTAATTCTCTTTTTATACGATAGACACCTTCCCGAAAATCCGTGTAAAAAAAGATATTGGCTAGAGGGAAAAAGAGTATATTGATTTCAGATAAAAAAAAGCCAAACAGAAAAGTACAATAAACAACAAAACAATAAAAAATTCTTATCCAGGGCTCACTTAAGAATTGATTTCGTACTTACATATATTCCTAAATATTTTACTAAATTGCTTAACAAATACATTCCATCTTCATTCCATACATCATTCGGCGCATCCCACTCATATACGCGCATAATCGCCAATGTCAAACTGAATGGTGAAAAATATAACGCGAACTTACCATCAAACTTGGTGTAAAAATTCGTGTAAAAAAATTCGTGTGAAAAGAGAATTAAGTGTACTATATATTATAGTTATTGGGGGAAAAGTTGTAAACGCTTCTTCTTTCAATGTGCAGATCACAGAGATCTAATTTTAGCAACTCAACTAATAACAACACCGAAGGGAATAATCAGAACGGTTCGCCAAAAAATAAAACATCAAGCAATAATTCTACAGGTGATTGCCCTCTCAGTGCTTTAGCCCAGCAAATCGCATGGGAAGAAAGTCACTTGGGCGACTTTCGACGTATTATGCCGCCAACTGAACCGAATAAACTGAATTATTATTGTCAGTTCTATGGAGTGCAAAATCAAGCTTCTATTTATGCCGAGACGGCAGCTAGCAAGAAACGTGAAGAGGTTGCTAAAAAAATGCGCATGGAATTGGAGGCGAAACGACGTAAACAAAATGAAATGCATAGTCGTCCGGGGACAAAATTCGAAGACCGCAGCCGTAAACGCGCTCGGGTACCACGCGAAATTGTTGAAAAGAATCGTTTAACCCAATTACGCAATCAGGCTCATTGGACGCCCGGATTTATATCTATGGCTGAAGAGCGACTACGTGCCAGTACTATGCAAATGAGAAGCGATCTTCTTAGAGAAATGAAAATTATGGAATCTGTAAGTGACTAAAATAATTTTTCATTCTCTTATGTAACTAATTGACGTCCATATTTCTAGATCTATACAAATTTATACAATGCCGGTAATCTTACAAGTACAGATATTATAAAATTCCCGGATTTATATCGTAGTCTGGAAGAGGGCACTAGCATAACATCTATGACTGAATCGAGCACGACATAATCTCATGCCCACGTAATATTATACATATATATGTATATATATCTGTATACGTCTGTATATATCTATATATAAATATATAGATATGTATATAAATATATATATACACATATTTATTTTTGTTCTCTTAACATCAGCAAACACTGCCGTCCATTTGTGTGTACAACATATATGTCGGGCCATTAGGAAAAATATTTTAGCGGCTTTACGTACACATATATATATATGTTCATACTTATGCGTGCATCAACATATTTTGCTATTTGTTTTCACATACACATATATATATACAATATCTACATATTTTCTAAACCAATTCCAATTCAATTTATTTAGTTATCTTCGGAATGCTTTTCACTGTTTCTATCTCTATTAACATTATGTATATATATATATATATGTAAATATGTATGGGTTCATTTATTTTTTGATTTGAATAATAGAAAACAAAAATAGTGCTTAAAAAATCAATTTAAATGTAAACGAAATTATATGAATTTTATAAAATTTTTGCAAAAAAAAAAAAAAAAAAAAAAAAAAAAATTAATAATCGCTCCTTGTAAAATTTATTTTGTTTTAGTCTTAACATTAACTTGTGTTAACCATCTAATTGAACTAAGAAAGTTATATTCGCTTCAAAAAACGTACTTGTGAGATTATTTTCTAGTTTCTTTTGTTTTAATCACTCACTTTAACGAGATCCAAAAACAAGCAAGAGAATTATAAAGAGTTGTAGACGTTTTTTTATCTTAAAGAAAACTGAAAAGAAAACAAGTCGGAACATTAGAGTCGGGCAAGGTCGACCATTAAATAGCTTACATTACGTTGTTTAGCACACTTTTTATTATACTTACCACTGAGAGAGGGAGGCATGCCCATGTTTTTTTTTTTTAATGTATGTAACACTGGAAAGGAAGCTTCAGAGACCCTATAATTCTGAATTGATTAAACTATGTCCGTCCGTCCATTTGTCTGTGTGGTGTTGGCACTCTCCTCGTTGACAAAAATTAAAATATCGACTTTAAATTTACTACAAACATTGGAAGTTTTTGAACGCAGCTTGATATTAAAAACGGGCCAAAATGGTCAGAGCAGAAGCCTGCAGTGGAGCATAAAATAAACGCAGTTTTGTTTTTCTTAACAAATATTTGTGCGTTTTCTAAGAAATCGTAACAGTTAGAGGGTTGAAATTTTCAACATTTACTTTATGAAAGACTTTGGTCTTTGCGTGCAAAAATGGGAAACATCGGCCATGCCCACACAATGTTACAAGTGATTACATTTTATTTTTTTTCACTTTTTTGAAGTTTTACGCTTACTTATCCTAGCGCAAATGTTTGAAACTATTTTATGTATTCGTCAAATCAAGACATATTGTCTGTCTAAAAATGGGTTAATTCTAAAATGAATATGTTAGGCATCGCGATTAATTATTTCTTAACAATGCCATCGATATGGGTATCAAATAAAAGAACTTGGAGAGTAGAATGCGGAAAGCATTGTGGTGGATATATATATGAGATTCGATCTCCCGCCGAATATAACTTTCTTACTTGTTTTTGTTACGGAACACAAATATTAAACCTTGTTTCTACGCAAAAGGTATATTTGTCATGTGCGCATTAATGAGAAGCGGGCACACAAGGCAACCTAAGGCAATACGAAATTTTCCAACTTTAATTTTAGTGTCGAATTAAGTTCAACAGAGTTAGTTAGCTCTTATGTAAATTTATTTCACCAAATTTCTGTTACCATACTTAGAACTACCCTAAATAAAATATATTAAAGAAGTTGAATAACAAGGCATTCTTTCTCGCTCATATTTGAATTCCGGAAAATAATTATATTTTAATAATTTTAATATTATATTTCTCAAGTGCTTATTTCAAAAAGAAGAATATACTTTCATAAAGGGAGTCCAAATGAGGTACCCGACCCTTATTTGGTCTTCAGATATTAGATTTATAAAACTAAACCTTGTTGCCACAAAAAGGCGTAGTTTTCGTAAGAAATTTATATCAAAAGGTATTGTCCAAAGGGATCTATGATTGAAAATTGGAATTTTCTGTCATAAGAACTTCAATTTTTGTTATATGAGCGAGGGTTCAAAATATTGTCCCTACCGATTCAAAGTTTTCACACCAATTTAGAATACTGAAATACTATAACTTTGCCATTTTTGTTGAGAAATTTTGAAAATTTCAATTTTTTTCCATATAATTACGTTTCAAAATGGGTCGTCATATGGGGAGTGGTCGAAAAGGTGGGCCGATCCGAATTATTTTCAGTGGCGTTCGTCCTGGAGCCAAAGTACGCCTGTGTATCAAGTTTCATTAAAATATCTCAAAAATTGCAACCTGCATTTTGAACACAAATATCAGACGGACAGACGGACAGGCAGATTTAGATCGATTTAGAAAATGATTCCGCATCGATCGGTATAATAAAAGATGGGTCTATCTTAAGCTCTTTTAGGTATTACATACGTTCGCACAAGCTTAATATCCTTGTACCACAAATGGTGCAGGGTATAAAATACGAAAAAATGTTAAATCTCGTTAGTTGGGTGATTCTTTCCATATCCATAGAATAAATCTGAAAGCTTTTATTATTTTATCTATTGTAGGTTATGAGTAGTAGTAGTTTAATAGATGTTCTCAGTTTAGATCTAGCCGTAGCCGTGTTCTAGGATCGCGTTAACGTATTTTCAAAATTAATTTTGCGAACAAGAACTACTAATTCTTTGAAGCCGATATCGTAATTTTTACGACCAGGACAATGTCTACCATAGGCAGTTGCGGAACTCTGTGGACGGTCTTGACTAGACATTTTGAGAGTTTGCTGCTGCTTGAGAGTTTATATAGTTTACAGGATCTTCGAAGCTTTCTCATTTAATATGTTTTGACAAAACAAGTATACATCCATGGATGGTGGGTAAAAAAAAAAAAATGTTGGTGGGACATGGCCCACCATTAAATACCCTATACCACGCTATAGATTTTCAAAATAAGACTTTACATGAGAAGTGGCCGAAAAAATGTCATCACGTCAGCGTACAAAATTTCATCAAAATAACTCAAAAATTGTGGTCACCCGGTTGAACACAAAAAAACAAGACGGACAGACGTACTTCAATCAAATCAGAAAGTGGCTTTGAATCGACCAGTATAATAAACGGTAAGTCCACCTCAAACCGTTTTGGGTGTTGCACTTCCGCATTTGTACTACAACTTATGTAAGGTAAAAAATGGAGAAAGTCTATCTTCCGAATAAATTCACAGAACTGCATTTCAAGTATTTTGGATGCACTGAATAATTCGGCACGCATAAAATGCATTTAGAGATGATAAAATTTGAACACGATATTGTCACGCCCACACAAGTGTCTAAAGCTATTAAAGCAATTGCAGATACCGCTATTTAGAAGTAAAAAACAAATATTTTCTAAATTCAAATTTTGAAAGCCTTTTAGCTCGATTTGTTTAATTTTTATACGATTGTCTTCAAATTTGAGCAGCAGTTTCAAAATAGAAGTCCCTTGAGAGCATTCAGGGGTCTTTTCGAAAAATTTAATATTTTCCTTTCCATGATCGATTTTCGAGGTATTTGTCACAAAAAAAATAAAATAAAATCAGCGATACTTTTTTTTATGGGGAGTGGTCGGAAAAGTGGCTTGATCCGAACTGATTTCAGTAGCGGTAAATGCGCCAAGTTTCATCGAAATATCTCGAAAATTGCGACGTATAAATTGAACAAAAACCTACATGGAGAGTCATCAGGCGGACATGCGGATAGACAAGTTTAGATCAATTCAGAAACATTTCGGTATTAAGCCTTTCTGGGCGTTACGTACATCCGGAAAAACTTGTACCACACGTGGTATACGGTGAACTTGGCCTAATTTTCTTTTTAATACACTAAACAATAAAATGTTCAATGCTTTGGCTAAAGGGCATTCAAGACATAAGCCGCCGTGCCCCTAGTTTACCAAATTTGTTTGCCTAATTAAAGATTATTGCTCTTCATATATTTTCGCCATAAAATACTACAGATTACATTTTATTGCCATAGAAAGGCCCGGTCTTCATATGAACTTTTATATAGTATAGTCCGAAATAAAGGTGTGTGCGTTCGATCGTGGAAACCGTGTTTATCATTGCATGATATAGGCGATTGATTAAGTTCACAACAGTTTGCATGGTGAATCTTCTGATTTTTGGTGAAGACAGTTGACCTTGAGCTTCAAAATAAGAAAAATAAGTTTTATAATCTTTGAGTTCAGATAGTGAAGATTTCAAATGGTCTAACTGATGAATAAAAGTTTTATTTTTGGCATTAAAGAATAAAGAAAAGAAATTTAAAGCAAGTAGTATCCACATTATGGAACGAAGAAACAGGAAATAGATGATCGGGGCGTAGTAGTGCCAATTGAATAAGGATTTGAATCCTACGAGGTATTGAAGTCAGACCAGAACATAAAAATAAGCAACGGTATTTAATGCAAGAGAAAAATAGCTGTTTAGCTATTTGGAATACAAAATTGAGGACTTAACAAGAGAAGTGAATAACTAAGGCCATCAATTGACCATCGGCGACCAGTGGAAAAGCTTTATCGCAAATGACAAATGAGGAATATTCTTTCTTTTTTTTTTAATTTTATTATTTTTATTTTATAAAAAAAAAAAAAAAAAAAAAAAAAAAAAACTTATAATTTTATAATATTTAATAATTATTATCGTAATCATTGTATTATTATATAATCATTAAGAACTTTGTTTAATTTTTTTTTTTTTTCATTTTATTTTTGTAACTTTATTTTGTAAACGTTCGTTTTTGAATTTTTATTTAATTATATTCATTTTTTGACGACAATATAATTGAATATTTGTTTTTTTTTTAACATTTTTAAAACTCTATTTTGAAAATAATAATAAAATATGAAATAAAAAATAAACTTAACACCAAAAAGGATATGTTAAAATAAAGGAAAAGCACAAAACTTGCATACAATAAATTAAAATTTAAAAAAAAAATTTAGATTGGGATAAAAATAATTTGAAAAATGATCAATTAAAATAGCAACAAAAGATTTGGAAGAGAATTTGCGAAAATTAATCGCAGAGGAGAGTTAAATAGAAAGTGGATGATAAAAAGGATTGAAATTCATGATCCTACTGAAAATGCAGTCTATGTAACAATATTATGAAATTTGTTGTCAGTGTATTTATTTTATCTATTTAACATAAACAGAACTTGGTGTTAGGAGACTAAAAGTATTTACTTAATTATAAAATAAAATAAAAAAAAAAAATTAAAAGTAAAAGTAAAATACAATAAAACGGTGCACACTGGCGTTTATACATAGAATGCTTGGTTTTCTTTTTTTAAAATTGCTTTTTTTTTTATTTTGTTTTGTTTGTTTTTGTCAATTATTTAAATATTTATATCTATTAAACATGATGCATGGTTTTTCTGAGACAGTTTGGGAGAATTGTTTAGAGATAGCACTTAACTCGTTTTTATCCTTCTTTTTACAATTTTTTAATAAAACAAATAATTAAAAAATTTTACAATTTACATTTTAAGTAAACAAAATAAAAAATAATAATAATAATATCATATTACGCCCACGTGCCGCAAAAGATAAATCCGCATTTGGTAACAAAGGTCGTTCTAGAATGGAATTTTTTGTATATTAGGTTTAGAAGGTTCCATTCTACAACGACTTTGAAGCGCTATTCTTATTTCTCATTGTTTTGCCAAAGTTTATATGATTAACCGGCTGACCGGTTT